>NNCF01128068.1:342295-352812 GCA_002313205.1 Laupala kohalensis | reverse complement strand
ATATATATATATATATATATATATATATATATATATATATATATATATATATATATATATATGTAATCGTAGATAAATTTTGACGAGAGAAAATAACTTGAAATAAATTCCCGAATACCTCCCGGCGCCCAGAAGAATTTTGAGTGTCTTGAGTGAACAATGCGTTCCCAAAACGAATACTATGAAGCAAAGGATTAAAGTCAAAGTATTTAATGGGAATATTTAATTTAATAAACACGATGTGGTATCGCTATCAATAGTTTGATAATGCGTATAATAACTTTTTGACGTAGTATTAAACACAAATTTGTTGGTATTCTGTTAATGTTATAACAGAATATAGAGAAGTTCTTCGTGCCGAAACGGTTGCGTCAAATTTGTGTGTTTTTCTTTTTCTATGACTATATTTTACTTTAAACCTTTTTAATTTATATTTATTCCATCTTTGTATCTCCAATAGCAATTTATCAGAAAGGTTTTGTATACGTTCACTTATTCCCATTAATTGGAGATATTGATTGTGTGTAGGTTGAATATCTAGGGAGATCTTTCGACAACACTCGTCCCGTCGTGTCCTCCCGTATTTTCCTAGAACCTTTTCTCATGTGTGAGGTAGGTGAAGTGTAATTCCTTTGAATATTCCAACATCACGCTCATACTACATGGGACTGATCTGTTGTAATATTTTTTTGCTCCTTTATTTCCGTTTCGTTGTACGAGATGAATAATAATTTTAATACCGTAGTTAATATTTGGACGTGTTATTTACCCCCTTGACATGTTACATTCAAGAGAGAATCATCCTTATTTTTAAATGATAAATAATGCGAAGTTATCGCTTAGTTTGTAAGTTTTCGAAATTCGAACGTTTTTATATTCTTAATTGGGCTGTAATCAATTGATTTCTTATTGCTTTTCCGGACATCGAAACACGTTTATTACTCACGTAGCATTTCTAGGCTCCTCTATCGCGTGGTAAGCGTAACGATAAATCCCGTTGATCGGTACTACTCCTGCATTCGTTGTGATGGCCGTGGGAAACCAGAGAAAAGTTGGATGAGAGTAGTCGGCCGGCGAAGCGTCACCAACGGGAATAAATGCAACTCGCATTATCAGAAGGAAAATAAACAGTCCATCTGTTGTAAAATAGACGTTGACTTACAATGGCGCCAGTTACGTTGCTGCATGACACGTATAGTTGCAGCAGATGCGTAGAAGGAGCGTACTTGCGGTACAAGATCGCAAATATACAATGACACACTGACGTGCGACAAATGTTCCCCCTCCGTGACGCACCTCCGACGTGGGTGGCCGATGATGTAATACAACATTCGAAACCGGTTTCCATAAATCTCGCGTAAACAATGGGAGAAATCTGAACGTCGCTGCAGGAATTGTGAGAGAGCAGTTCTCTCCAAAGACTATTTATTACGCGTGGATGTCTGTATCACGGGACCGTAACTTACCTAGTTTGGCAGAACGATATTGTTATGCGTGTAAAATTAAAATAAATAAATTAGTCGAAATGCAGTTAAAACTGCGTAGAGTATACACGAATTTATCATTATTTCACTCGCGAATAGTTTCATTATTGGTTTCATTGTTTTTATTTTTTTGTTCTCTATTACGTCACTAGAACGCTCTGTTCATTTGCGCTCCGTCAACTCGTGAAGAGGAAACGTCGTGATTGAAATAGAATTTAAGTGGAAAACATAATTTTATAAAGTAATTTATTCGCCGGAAGTCAATTCGTATCGGAGGATGTGTCTGGTTTCAATCGTGGTTTAAACCACTTGTTTTTTTTAAAGAAAGTCCACTTGTTGTGATTGTTGATTATATGACTTGAAATTTTATATTATTTTGTTTGTTGCAGGGGTTTGTCGGTAACTCTCTACTGTTATAGAGAGCTGCCCTCTGAAAAGTTACCAAATTTGGGAGAACTGCCAATCTACTCCATTGAATCCCCCTATGTCGTGTACTACTCGACTTAGTGATATTTTCATCTTAAACGTTGTATTCACTACCACCAAATTTGACGAAATAACTCTAGGAGAGCCAGTCCTTAAAATACTGTTCTTTATCCTTTGTAGTGTAACACAAAATTAACATTCCTATTTATAAAATACGTTGCTTAAACTATTCAAGAAATCTTAAATTTTTAGTCTACCTTCAACGAAATTCATTTTACGATAGTCTCTTTGTTGTTTCCATTGCGTTGGTACACCCGCAAGGCATGTGTACGTTCTACCAAACGAGGATTTTAATATCAAACGACAATCGAAGTCTTAACGAGTGTGGAGTTTTTGTTCTAAAATATCGGTGGTGGCTGCCCTGAAGCACCACTCGAGTCCGCCATCTTTGTTTTTTTTAGTTCCCAAACTCTCGATAACTTGAGTATAGGACAGTTGTTGTCCAATATTTGTTGCGTTGTTTGACACCCTTTGTACTTGTGACGTGACAGGAAGATGAGTGTGAAGGGAACAAGAGTTGCAGTGGCTATTTTTCGATGTGAAAGCTTTTCTCGTGTTCACTAGAATATACTATTGCAATTTGTGTCTNACCCTTTGTACTTGTGACGTGACAGGAAGATGAGTGTGAAGGGAACAAGAGTTGCAGTGGCTATTTTTCGATGTGAAAGCTTTTCTCGTGTTCACTAGAATATAGTATTGCAATTTGTGTCTCCATTTCTCCACTTGATTGCAAGAGATTGTTTTGTAAGAGTATTATATAATTTGTGTTTCAGATTTCTCTGTTCATAACGTCTAGTATTGATTCAATTTTGCAATCAACGTTTACGTAGTTTTCCGTGATATATTTTCTCGTAATTTTGCCCACATATGCTTAAGTGTCACGTACAATCGTTCATTAATAATTCTAATAATTAAATTTTTGAATCTCTTAGGGCCCTTGATCCTCTGCCTTAGGGCCCTTGATCGGAATTGATGGAATACGTCCCTTGCTTGCTTCCGGAGAGTAAATCAGTTTATTGTCCTCCATGTGGTCATACGCAGTTTGTAACTGCTCTTGAGACAATAAATTTATACTTTATACTTTATACTTTAATAATACGTCAATGTTAATTAGTGTAATTTATATACGAATGAACCGCAATGAATTCAGCTGAGCAACCGACACACACTCTCTGTGACACACCTGGGGCAAATGCGGGTTGGATATATAACAAAACAAATCGAAAGTATGAAATTTTAAAGTTAACATAAAATAGAATGTAACTTGTTTTATAACACTTAAACTATAGTTAAAATTGGAAAACCTTGGGTTTTTAAAATGTGGTCTTGTACCCACGATTCTGAAACACATGAAAGGGGAATGTGTTTTTTTATGTGGAAAAATCTTTCAGTTGGATACGAAGAATTATTACCTCTGATCTGGAGGTTAGGGTGATTTTGACTGGATTTGTGGCAATATTTTTGTAAGACGATACTCGAACTCAACACCCAGGGTGTCTAACGTTTAAGTTTCAAGATTGTTTTCACTGTTATTCATTTACGTTGTTTCAGGGTTTTTTTTAATTTGAAAAAATGAAGTGCGAGGAATATACTTCTGATTAACATTATGTTCTGTTCAATTCGAGTAGAGCTGTTATAAGTGTACGAAGAATGCGTAAATTTCTTCCGGGGCTAGGTCTGCGGGAAATGGTGTCCAGTTGTGGAAGGCGAACGGATGGCGCAGTGGTCGACACCCTGCGATCGAAATAGGTCCCCGCGTTCGATTCCCGACTCGACGCCATTTTCACGTGGCCAAGTTATTAAGTGAAGAAAGTTTGAGGTAAAGAGTTGCTCATTGAATTTTCCAATAGTTCTTTTATGGCACTTTCTCCGATACAGCCCATTCTCTCGTAGATGTGTCGTGATACAATCTTCCTTATCATCACGTATGACGATGGAATTGCTGCTTCTCGCTTCCGCGAATCGCAGAGCGCAGGCGCCGCCGCTGTTCCGGAACGCGCGCTTCTGCTGTTGTTGTTTGCAGTCGCTTAGCAACCGAGAGACAGAAGAGAGGGTTTTCACTTTTCGTCTTCGAAGCAACAACTGCTTCCGCCTTCGCTTTTCACCGGCTCAATTCTTTTTTCCTTGTTTACAATAGAAGCCTCTGGTTGGTGACCCTGTTCACTTTTGTAGCAATAAAATTATTTTACCTGTTGCTTTTTAAAAAAACATATATACAAATTATTATACAAATAGAACACTGAACTTTTGCATATGTCGTGAAGTTTCGAAGATTTTTTTTTTGGGGGGGGGGCGGCTTTAGGGCTCGTCAAGGTCATTAGAGCCCTTTCGGGGAACATCCTCACGACAGATTCTAAATTAACTTAAGAGGAGACAAGGAGTGTCAAGATGTCGAACCATCCAGTCATGGCAAGCAAGCAGCGAATCATAAAAAGAATTATGCAGGAATTTTGTACAATTTTCTACAAGCAAACTTGTATTTTGTACAAGTCGCGGTCATTAGTTATTAACAACCGAAACGGGGGGGTGGGGGGACTGGAGAAATATTTCGAGTCCGAAAATTGAACAATGCTATCGTATTCTTTAAAGTTTGTACAACAATCGAAAATATTGTTAACCTATTATTTATAACAAATAATGATTAAAATGTCGCCAGCCCCTCCCACAACACGGATTTGGAAATTAAACAATGTTATCTGAGTCATGTAATTTTGTACAATTTTATACAACAATCGAAAATGATGTGAAACTATTGTTAATAACAATATTGAAGATAATATGTCCAACCGCCNCAAAAATTGAACGGTTTTATTATATAGTAAAACTAGCTGTAGTAAACTCTGAAGCGCGATAGTTCCAACTGCACAATAAAAATGGAAACTTATTAAAAAAGTTTAAAACAAATGAAAAAAAACTAACTTGTAGACAAGGAGAGCAACGAAAATAATTTTCCATTCCCTCTTACGATCAGAATCGTTCATGACGCGGATCACTTTCAGAGGAACCGATGTTCCACACGCAAAATGTCTTTTGTGAAACGTATAATTTAGATTTTGGGAGTAAAGACATAGGAAAATAAATGTGTATTCTTAGATTTTAAGTTGAAAAAATAATGGTGATAATTTCTGGAATAATATACATTGTACAATATTGTACTGCAAATCCTGAATTACTACAGAACTCTTATATCTTAATTCAGTTTCTCATTTCGTGGTCAATGAATAAACACACAGTCTGTGAAAATAGGCGAATTCTGCTGTAAAACACGAGTTTCGTAGGAATCTAGCTGAAATTAAGATTTATCTGGCAGAATTCTCTGTGTGTAAAGCTAGAGTATCCGTATAATAGCACCAAGTCCGGACCAACATAATAATTTGTTGCCCCCACCCCAAAAAAAATTGTCGCGCTTGCATTTTCGGAGAAACATTCGATACTCCAGATTGAATTTATAAGTGCAATTGTTTTTTTTTTTGGTGAACGTTTGACGAGACAGAGAGAGGTAGGTTAGGTTAGGTCAACAAACGCGGAGACGTGGCGTATCCCCGGCAACAACTCGGGGGAATGGCAGCGCCAAACCTTGTCGTGTGCTCTTGAATATCGATCGTGTGGTCGCAGTCCCTGTCTGCCCCGGGGGCCGAAGGGACAGGAGCGCTATGATGCTGGGGCGCAGGGCGAGGCGCGTAGCCGGTGGTAGTCGCCTGTCCTCTCGGAAACCCCGAGTGGATGCCTTCGTTGTACTGTGCTCGTTCGTGTAGTAAGGACTACTACGACCACGACCTCCCCCCCCACACGGAGTACTGCCAGAGAGCGGGCGATGAATGGACGGGGCAGTGCAAGTGTCAAAAGGATCCAGGAAGCTTCCTGTGCTTTTCGTGGGACACCGGAAGGCGTTGGAGGTAGTAGAGTACAGTTAAGACCAAACCCAAACATTCATTCTCTTGAAAATCGCAAGTTAATACATGTAACTGGTATTCCGACCATAAATTTATTATTCGTTACAATATATATAGTCTCGGTACGTCAGGGTGCTCGCTTCGATTCAAGTGATTTCGAGAAATTTCAAGGAAATGGTGAAGTAATCATTTTAATCCCCTCCATATCTCGGTAACCGTTAATCGCAGTGCAAAAATGTACAGAACTATTGTTGTAGAGAATTTAGTGTACATTAATTTAATATACCGCAAAAGTTTAGCTAGGCCTCATATTTTTCTAGATATCTGCGAAAAACTGTTGAAAAGGGTAATTGTACTATACTAAGGCCGCAGTTGGCGCCGGTGTTGTCGGGGGAGATAGCGGAGTCCCCGTCCGCCACGACACACCACCTCATGCCTCTGTCTGCGCTCTGCTCGACCACCCGCTCTCCCGCCGCCGCCGCCGCTCCGCCACCCCCACGAGGAGGAGGTGGTCCTCCCCCTTCGGTGGTTTATTCCTGTAGCCCCTACTATGGTGATAGTCAGCAAGGTACACATAGTCGGTAGACACTTCCTTCGTCGACGGACCGGGACTCGAACCCTGGACCTCCCGCTCGGTGCTGTTCACTGCGCAACATCCACTCGGCCTGTCACATAAGTCCCGAGTGCTGTTGTTTCGCGTACGTACATGTCGGATGATGCCGATTTGAACTCGCAACTTCGGCACATCTGCGGCCAGAGCAGAGAGTCGGGTTCGAGTCCCGGTCCTCGACACTAGGGAGTTGAAAATAATATCGATTTGTTTGTCCCGGACGAACTGCGTCTCATTGGACAGAAGTACCGACGTGTCGGCCAATGTACGACAGCGACTCTTATATTTTGCTACAGCAAAACGGTCGATGCGGATTGTTCTCAGACGAACGAGTTTATATTTGCAAAGGTCTTGTTTAGTTTTCTTCTTGGGAAGTTTTCCGACATCTTAAATTCTGTGCACATTTTTGTCAGAGCATAACTTGATGCTGTAGAAGTGTCTAGTAGTGTCAATTTGGACGTTCTTCAATCTTAGAGCGAATTGTGGAAGTGTTGGCGGGGATCGAAAGGAAAGAGGAAGAACTATTTAACCCATGATTTATGTCACGTGGTAAGAATACGTGGATGTAGCACGAAGGAGTGTGATTTTATTTTTTTTTTTTTTTTTTTACATTTCTGTAGATCAGTATACTTATAGTTTCTTTTACGTTGATTAGTGTAAATGGAAAACTCGGTGATTTTAAGATTTTTGGGGTTTTAAGGAAATAAAAAGGGATACAGATGTTGAATTCACCAAACATCAAAGAAACAACTCACGAGTATTTGCATATTCTACGACTGACCGGGACTCGAACCCGGGACCTCCTGCTCTGACCGGAGGCCTCGACATCCACCCGGGTGGCGTAGTGGACAGCACACCTGCTGCCAGAGCAGGACGTCCCGGGTTCGAGCCGCGGTCAGTTGCAATTTTCATCTGGCTGTTGACGATGCATCAAAGAATGTGCTTTTCCATCAACTTCTGCGAACGAAGAATAATATGTAACAAGATGCGAGCACATCGTGAGTACGTTGGGTCAATTTGTAACAAAGTGAAATCGTTTTAGGTGTTCTATCCTGAATATGGATATTAATTGTCTTAATAGATTTGGTCATCTGGATTCGTATCGTGTTAATCTTTTCCCGAAGACCAATAAAAATGCTTTGTAGCATAGAAACGTTGAAAGTGCTATCATCATTGTTGTTCTCTCCTTGAACCGCAGCCGAAATCCAGTCGAAAAGCAAATTACGACAGAGCGACCCCCGAAACTACGACCCTGGGCCTCCTCTGTCGCTGTCCAGCAGCGGCGCCTGCGCACCCGCACGCGTCCCTCCGTCGCGGTAACCACTCCATCTACTACGCAATACACGAAAGAAACAAATGTATACAGCGTGTCCCCGAAATGCACGTAACAAATTGGACGGATGATACAGCTCATCGAAAGGAACCAAAATCATTAAGGATTAGATACAAGTGCAAAGTCCTTTATTAGGGCTATTGATAACGTAATTGATGTGTGTTCAAAGTCCAACAATAAATTGCAATATATGTTCAAAGTTTTACCCATTTACAGACTGTACGAGGATTCGCGAGATTCCACGTACGACGTACTTCGATCTTTGAACACACATCAATTACGTTATCGATTCCCCTAGTAAAGGACTTTGCTCGCTTTTTTTAAATATCGTGTTATCTGCTGTCTTTTTTCTCATTCTATTTCCTCGTAGTGACATTTCCGGACGTATCGTTGCGAAATGTGAATGTAATCCTTTTCTCAACAAACTGCGCTACCGTTTTATTTAATCCTGGCCTCGTATTTTCAGGTATGTGAGCTTGGACACGTTTAAAATTGCGTCTTCGTATTCACTCGGAAAGATAACAATAAGAAAGAGTCTCGTGTACATTGTAATTGTGTCCCCTTAAAGATCATCGATCATGGAGTCGTTTTGATCTCGTATGTTCTATTGCTCTTTTGGTTCTATCGACATTATTCTCGTCTACAATCATAATTATATTGATATAAAAGCGACGTTTTTCTGCGGACAGTTATTTATTATCCCGCAACGTTTCAGCAGGAGATTGTTGCCATCGTCGGGTGAATGTATTATGTTTTTTATTATACAAACAAATGTTGATACATATTGGTAACGAGTTGGAAACTATTTAAAAACAATATACAAGTAAAACAATGACATAAAAAATAAATAACATGAAAAAATATCATCAAAGCAGAAAATCGTCTTAAACAAGTATAAATTTTTGATAAGTTATTCGTGTTTGATTTTGAAATTTAATGTGTTTTTCGTAAATTTTATATCCAAGTATGTATTTCTGAAATTATCCGTTTATAATAATTTGGCTCCCGATCTAAAATTGAAACATTTTCCCAATCTATTGAATGTTCCAAATTTAAACGGTGTAATGAAATAACATTGATGTTGTAGTGTGTTATATAACGCTGATGTTCTTTGATCCGCGCCTGTAATTTCCGTTTCTTCAGTCCAATAGAGCGAAAGGGCTTGTGCATGTGGATGTTTCATCGCCTCCGTGAGATAAGGTTCTCTGATGGCTCTGTCTGTTTCCCTTGTGGATGGAAGCTCGCTGCCTTTGCTCTGCAACGTCATTAATCGGTTTTGCTATTTGTTAATGAATGCTGAGATGTTAAGTACGACGTGGAACAATCTATTAGGTTCCGTTTCTTTATTTTCTGTATTTATTATATTATGTTTGTTTAGACGCGGTTCTGGCCACGATACCTCAGTGTGTTCGTCCACCTAAGTGTGACTAAGGTGCGGGAATTGGGAAGGAGAGATGTTAGGTTGCCGAGGAGTATGTATGAGGGAAAACCTCACAGCGGGGTTTGAACCCGCGCTCTGCCTCCGTAGCTATCTTAGTTATTTCATTTTCTAAGTGATTTCTGTTGGTGTCTAATGGATCTAATGGGTGTCAAAGCGATGTGTACGCGATCATTCGCATTCGAAGAGATGCAGCTGTGTATATTCATGATGACCGCTGTGTACGCAACGTCATTTCTCTTTTATGATGCAAAGTAGGCTTCGGCTAGGACTGTTCTCTCAAAGAGATTTAATAGAAAAGCAATTTGTTACTGCATACCATGCGTACTTGAAAAAAGGAAGTGTTGATTAACAGAAATTTTGTTTGCCAATATTCTTTGTTGGTTTCTCTCTATTCTCTATCTCCTGTTTTTTAAACGTAATATTTAAACATATATTTCATAATCATTTATTTACATTAACCTCTATAGATTTTTATATTTTTTTGAAATTTGAGTTATTTATATTGCTGGAATTTTTAATAAAGAACGATAATAGAATCGTATTTGTATTCGGTGCTGGATCGTTCTGCTTTTGGTTTCTGCCATCGTGAAAGATTTGTTGCGAGATGTTGGGTCGCCGGGAAACTTATGACACCGAAGTCTGAAACCCGGCTGAGATCCTTTTGTGCAGGGTTTGAAAACTCGAGAGCTCTACCGCTCAGAGGGAAGACGCTGCCACATGACCACCGCTGTCATTCTAAGAGTTCAAGGAATTCTTTTTGCGGTCTATTGTTCCCCAAAAAAAGTCTATTGTTCCCAAATCGACAATGAGACAATAAGTAGTAAAAAAAATTATGTTAAAATTACCTTCAATTTTTCGGTGGTTATGTGGGGTAACTTAATGTATGACAAAAATTGACCAATTCTTATTTATAATTAGATAGTGGTGTTGTATTCGGTTTTTACTTTAATGAAAAACAAACTAATAGTCAACTGAAAATTATTTATTTGCCAAAACCGGCTTTCGACAGCTTATGCTGTCATCTTCAGTGGCCTACAATCAAAATACAGGAATATATTTAGCTATTGATAAAAAATGGTCTTAATAATAATTATATGCAGTAGTAATTACAAGAATATGTATTAAAATAGAGAATACTAGTATGTTGAAGTTAATAATAATCAGAGAGTTTATTAATAATTATTTTCAGATATTTAAAAGATTAAATAATTTTTTACCAATAGCTAAATATATTCCTGTATTTTGATTGTAGGCCACTGAAGATGGCAGC
>NNCF01128068.1:321442-341840 GCA_002313205.1 Laupala kohalensis | reverse complement strand
CGATGCCGAACGGTTCCTTGTGTCTCCTGTTGTCAAGGACAACATAACATCGGAAACCCCAGGGTTGCCCCGTCCCGGCCCGGGTTTTCCTTCGGGTTGAGGCGGATTTTTTTATACAGGTTCTCTAGGCTCTTGTCTATTGAAATAATGAATCTGGAATTTAGTGTTATTTTATTGGCAACGATTTATAAACAATATTTTCCGAATAATCCATAATTTTATAATCATCGTTTGAAGAATCTTTTTTGTGTATTATTAAAGACAAATTTGTTGGTTTTCTGTTGATATTATAAGACGTGGCTACTTTTTATTTGCGTCTTTGGAGTGTGCTGAAATGTTACGGAATCGATGACCTGCTCCCTTCCTTGTTATCCTTCACGTGCTGATATCATGAAGTGTATTGAGTGGAATCTGCCCTGGCGGAGTGAAACCGAGAGATTGCGAGCGAGACTTGTTTGAGCTACCGCTGCCGCTTGTCGTCGCTGTTGCTGCTCAGCTGACGAGGTGGACGCGGCCCTCGGGGGGTATTCGCTTCCGGAGCGCTGCAGCGGCGACTCGCCTTCGTTCGTTCCATCACTTTCTTCCTCGCGGACATAAGAGATATCTCTCTTCACTTGAAAGTTGCTTTCGTAATACGCTTCAGAGGTGAATCGTATCATATGTGCGTGTTTGTATGTATTGAAGTTTTTCTTACAATTTTACGAACTTACAGATACATTAATCATCACGTCCTTATATTTTATTGACGATAATATTTTAATGTAAAATTCGATTGTATCTTACGAAAATATTTTACGCCTCTTGTCTGTACCTCGCAGCACAAAGTCTACTTGGAAGCGAAAGTTTCGAATGAAGGAACGTGATCGCGTGTGCAGTGCACAGCTGAAATAAACAGAAGTGTATTTGCTTATCGTCTGTTACGCTTATACTTGTTACTACCTGTTTCTGTCGTTCTACCCGATCCATTCAATTTGATAAAATACTTTTAATTTAGCATTCAAACTTTATTGTATGAAAAATATGTAGCCATGCTGTTCAGTTGTTGATTGATTAAATCGTGAGGCAGTCGTCATCGGTGCTGTTACAAAAATAAATCAACAAATATATAGAAAAGCAATTTTGTGATTTACAGATTAGATTTGACGAAAAAAAAATTACATAATGTATTGAAGCGTTAACTACAGATTGACAAAAAAATCAAATTAGAAAGAAATACTTAGAGAGAATAATTTTCAGCAAAAGGAAAATTAACTTTCTCATTTATTTCATAAAGTTATGTTTATTCACATCGAACGTGAATTGTGTGACGACGGTCGCTTCTTTTGCGAAACGAAACGAAGTGACGTGGCGAATATCTGTCTCTCGCCGAAACACATCCGAAGGCGGCTGAGCGCTCTGCACTCCGAGTCTACTTTCTAAACCACCGCCTCGCCTTACGTCGTCCACGTTTTATGTGAAGGTAAAAGACACACATCACATGATCTCATCTTGTCGTTACGCAAGTCTCCACTCCGTCTGATTCATCCCTTGACACGTCTTGTTACGGTTAAGTTCTTTATCTTCAAGGGAGAATTTGCTTTTAACGTTACTCGCTTCCAATATTTTAGCGAGATTAGGGATAGAGATAATCTCTTATAATGCAAATGGTAAAAGAAAGGAGTCATATGAAATTCCTTTGCGTTAGAAGTTTGTCACGAAGCTTAATCATAAAGCTTAACTCTCGGATTCATTCATTAAACAGATAATTTTCTGTCTGTTTTTAATAAATGCACTTAAACATTTTTTTAAATAATTAAGTTGATAAGTTAATTTAATTTGTTNAAACATTTTTTTAAATAATTAAGTTGATAAGTTAATTTAATTTGTTAACTTAATGAAATTTACGTTAAAATTTAGTAAAAAATATTTTTTTTTTACTAGGGGACAGAGCAACGCTCGCATTTAGTCAATATAAGAAAATTTTCAAGTAAATTTTTAATTTAAGAAATCTTATTTTACCGATGAATTGTTATTTCTTATGATACCTATGACTATCCGGGGGACATTTCAGTCTTCGGTGGCAAAATGCTTCAGCTGAAAACATCGCACAGAACAGTCAAATTTCGTGACGTGTTACGTTCACAGATCAAAGCCAATTTGAACTTATATTTATTGCTCGTGTAATAATTTTGTAAAACGAATTGTCATAAGATTGACATATACACCATTCGATTTCTGATATTAAAAACCACCTACATATCAAGTCGAGGCAAAGTGAAGGCCGATTTGAACTTACAACAATTGCTTCGTATAATAGGAGTGAGATATGTGAAGGAATCGATGTTGTAATCTTCTTTTACTCAAATATGTTATAGTTCCATCTCCACTTTTGGAATTCATTGAGTAAGTGGAAGAGGAATGGATTGATTTTTCCAATGCACCTCAGTTTCGTAATAATCCTAGTGTTCTCTCTTTCTCTCTGCTTCACTTGCAAATTTCTTCTCGCTTCTCTGTCGTCGTGATGCACTCGATTCGAGAAGAGGAATCGTGAAATGTCGTGTAGATCGTCGTTGATGCAAATAGCCTTCAGCAAAATGCCTTCAGCAAAATGCCTTCAACGAGTAATTGGAAAGTGTCAATTAAAAGATTCAAAGTTAACGAAAGAAGAAGAAAAACATTACTATTCTCATTTTCGATCATTTTTTCCATTAATAGCAATATTTGGTAAGGTTTTTGCGTTTTGGTCATTAGAGAAAAGAGAAACTGCTATTCATTCATTAGGGCTACAGCAAAATTGTAATTTATTCGACATTGAGACTACAAGGAAATATACTACGATTTTGTGTATATATAACTCTGCTTACCTACTGCTGAAAAACTACTATGTTGAAATATTATTATTGTTATTATTTATTATTGTTTTTATTTAATTATTTTTGTTAACATATTGGAAATGTTTGTGTGATGTAGAAAAATCACTGAATGTATTGAATGTGACAGTTAAAATGTAATCATCACAGCATATTATGAATTTCTTGATTTTTTCAAGACTTTCCTGTGCCCTCAACCAATTCACAATATGTGTAAAAACAGCGCTGATATTAATCTTTTCTAGTTGAAATCTTCTGCAAAAATCTTGTCGTGTCGTGTCGTGTGGTCTGCGTGTTTTTCTTTTGCAGACCCATATGAACGACTGTTTCGTCGCAACTCCCGCTGCTGCGCTGTTGCGAACTGAAGTCAATAACATTGTTGTTTATTGTAGAGGGTGGTACTTCATAATATAATATGGATGAGGAAAGTACTCTATTTGTACATCTTATGTAAGTGGCGGCGATGCGATGTGGAAAGACGGGAGATTGAACGGCTGTTTCGTTCGTGTAGAAATTACTATATCAATACCAGCTAAACCTATGGGAATAATTTACTCGTACTGTTAAAAGAATTAAAATTATTGAGAGATCACATTTATCAAATTGCGATGATCTATACAAATGATTTCAGTGGCGGACCCGAAATTGCCATGGAAATAATAAAATAGAGATTTTTTTTCCTTAAAAAAATCAGCATGCGCAGTAACAAGACGAACTAATGAAATCTGTTTAAAATGGCGGCTTCACACGACAGAAATATGACTTACTTCGTTTTTACAGATTTCCACTCCCACGTGCTGTGATATGTCGCTGTCTTTCTCTGTCCATGCATTAGGTAAAAAAGTATGTACTCTAGTTTTAGTATCCAACATTGTATTTCAATATTACCACATCGGTCCTATTCAATACCACTGATTATTTTTTATAATTTCGCACGTGACATAGTTTTAGATGTAGACAATGTCGATTAGCGAGTTTGACGGACGATAGAGTCATATATATTTTGCTAAGGTAGTTGCCAAGCTCTATCGATGCCTCATATATCGACCTCGCTTCTGAGTCCTTCCAACAGAGAGCAGTTAGGGCAAACAAGCTATCACCCGACCCGTAATTATAATTTCTCACTGTTTCACGCTGATGCAATGTTCGTGTCGATTCCGCAATTCGCTAAAAGGAGTTCTTCAACAATTCTTGGATATTAATGTCTCATTTACAGCTGTGTATAACCATCCATTATATCATCAATGATCCGTCAACATAACGTAAATCATTCTGGGCGCTGGATCCGGGATTCGATTTTGGGAGGGGGCGCATAAAGCGAAATAGTCCCTCCACCAGAATTTTTCTAAAATTAACTTCTTCAAACAGCAATTTCAGACATTTGTATGTATAAATAACACACAATCTTAATGTACAATTTTCATTGCAGATACTTGAAAATTACGGTTTTGAAATATCCCGTTTTTTTTCTTTGTTAAATTTTTGCTATTAAATTACTGCTAACGAGTAGACATTATTTCTAATAATAATAATAATAATAATAATAATCTACTGTAACTCACATGAAACCGAAAACGCTTCCATCAAATTCGCGTATGGCCATTTTCACTGACGCTCGTAGCACACACTCTCGTACGATATGAGTTACGTCATTAAAAGAAGAACGTCATTGTGGCATCATTGCTTACACGTTTTATTTTCAATAATTCTATATGATTATTTATAAAACAACTTACATTTGAAGAATTGTCTATTCTACTTGTTCTTAGATTCCTTTTGCGTGAAAATAAATTGCGTTTTCTGTGCAGCCAAATACAATAATTGTTGTATTTTGTTTGTGATGCCAAATTAATGAATTTTCATCAAAGATATATTTTGCGACACAGAGCGCTTCTTCTCTTCCGTCTGCGTCGATTCCTTCGCTACGTTTTCGCTTTCGCATCTGGAGGGGGGCAAACCGGGGAGCATTGTGATTTTACGACACAAATTTTATAAATATTACCTTTAAATAAATAATTAGCAATCAACAATCTAGTATTATTTATAACATTAACAATTATGTAACGTGTTAACTTAGTATTATTAATGTTATTAATTGACATTAATTTTATAAATCTGGTATTATTATTATTAATAACAATTATAATTAATAATAATAATTAGTCTGGTAACACTTTTACAAAGTACACCATTTATCAACTTCAATATTAACTGTGAAGAGTTCGGGGTCCAATGGATCCGCCACTGATTGCATGGATGTGATATCGAAGGACGCTCCATAACACGGAAGTGAGATATACTCCATCGAATGTCGTTTATCATAGAGCTTTCTTCGATTAAGCAGCAGCTCTCTAAAGCATTCAACGTCAACATCGACGACCGCACACTTGCTCTGCCTCGACGGATCATCGGAACAATAGCGCAGAATTTATAGCTTCGTCTTTGGGGAGGGAAGGGAAAGACTGTTCTCGCATGCGATGCTCGTATTTCTTCTGGACTCGTTCGGAGCGCCCTACCTCATTCCAAACCTTCGTGGACGAAGCTACCCCCTCCCTCCCTCACTCCCTCGGCGTAACAAAAGCGAGAGGCAGGTCCGTACGTTTCGTGCCAGGCACGACGTGATCATCTCTCTGCTTCGAGGCGTACCGCAGGGGCCCTTAATAAGGTCGAAATCACTCGGACGACGTTCAGTGTGTGTAAGGGCAGTTGGGTGGAAACCCGTACGCTCTTTAAAAAAGAGATACAAATAGTACTAATAAAAGGAATGTTTTTTACTTCGGAAAAATTCAATATTCCGATGAAAGCGACGAGACGAAATCTGCCTTAAGATGAGTTCACAGGACTTAACTTTTGTAGATAGCGACTCCTACTACATGGGAACATGCGATGTTTCACTCTTTCTAACATAATCGTACTCCAGCGAGATCCCTGCCACTTATCTAATCGAAAATTACCTCGATAAAGTTTACAATAGAAGGAACGCCCAAAGTAATCATTTGGGAAAAAACACGATTTTTTTTCATAACTTTTTTCAGGGTTATTTGTGAAAACTGCAATTTAAGTTAACGCTTTATTTATGTGAAGGAATATCTCAAATTGTAGTTTCAAGGAGGTCATTTGAAGAAAATGAAACCGGTGATTCCCTCATTCCCTTCGTGGGGCCCCTCCCAAAATTAAATTCTGGATCCGCCCATGTGTGTATTTATTCTCCCCCTCCCCTATCGAGCGAGGAACTGTAATTGAGGACAACGATCTGACGTGTACCTGTTTAATCGCTTCTCTTCGCTTTGGCCACTTCAAAGAAGAAGAAGAAGAAAACTGTTTTGAGCGACGTGCTTTCGATAGAGTGATGACGCAGTGCAGATGATTGAGATCGAAGATGGACGCTGTTGAATAAGATTTATGACGCTCTGTCGCCATATTCTGCAATAAAAGAGAAGCCGAAGTACTTGAAAAAGATGACTCGTCGTCTATATGTGGGGTTTGTATTTTGCGTTTTCACATTACAGAAGACCTTTAATTATGAAGTTTAGATAAATCGCAGAATTAGACTCCTCCTCAGTCGTTGATCCTAAGTGATTTTATTTGGACGGTCGTCTTGTTGCGTTTTCTGACGAAGGATCGTGACGTAGTTACCTTTCTATCCGTCATGCGATAATTAACGATGCGAGTAATTCCGAGATTAAGTTTAATGTTTATGAACTGTTGTTTATTGTTTCTCTCAGTCACTGTCGCTTGCACATTTATCCAAGAGTACTGTGTCAACAGTTTTAAAGCAACTTCTTTAATTACTTCTTGTTTTTACGTCAATTCTAATATTCGGATCAATGACGTGGCGGAAAGTTGTTGAATTTTCGGAGGAACCGAGTGATGAACATCCCACTCATAATGTACCATTTGTTTGACTCCCGATTGGGTTGTCTCGAGTATCGTCTTATCTGTCTACGCTAGAAAAAAACATTTTATTTACGCGAGACAGAATTTAGTGCTAGTGGAAAACAAGTAAATTAATTACTTACCGATTGGGATTTAATTGGATGTTCGTCGTTGTGAGATCCGCGTGTCCATTTCCTCTTGAAAATGGCACTTTTTTGTTACTTTGGTGGAATAATACGAATGACACTCATCAAGGAGAGATATTCCTTGAGGTTTAGAACTGGGAAATCACTTGTCTCACTGGAACACGTGCTTCGTATCTCGATACCGATGCACTGACGCCTCGATTTCATTGACACTGCGTTGCTCGTGAAATAATCCTGTAGCGTCGTTACGTAAGGAGAGTGAAGGCCGTGGCTGCCGACGACGCGATGGACGGATGGATCTGTCCGCGTCTTACCACGCGGCCGGTCGGTGTTGCACTGTCTCTTCTCTCGTCTGTATCCGCGTCTCCCGCTATGCCGTCGCCGCCGACGCCCACTGCACCACCGCCGCCTCCGCCCCCCCCTCCACCCGCACCATCGAGGACGCCCGCAGCCCTCTCCCCCGTCGTCGCCGTTCACCACCACAGTCGCGTGTTGTTGTGTCCGGCACGACGCACCGTCGCCGTCTCCAGACGTGTCCTTTCCTCCTCTCCTCTTTCTCCTCATCACTCTTGTGTAGACTCTCATCTGCAGCTGCGAGAGGCGTCTTTTGCCTCCTTCCTTAATCTTCCTTCCTTCCTTCAGTGAAAGCGAAGAGTCGTGTGTGTGATATGCATTTTCTTTCCTCTTCACGAACCCCACTCGTTGCGCTTCGCGATTGATACGAAGGAACCGTCGCTTGATTCTTCCGCTCTTCTCATAGGTCAGCGCTCCGACATCGCGTCTCTCGCAAGTCTTGATTATACGAAATATTATTACTTCATTATAGTAAGCCTTAAATTAGTTGATTGTCCTCCACGTGGCCATACGCAGTTTGTAACGGCTTTTTTTTTTTTACAATAAAGTTTATTTCTTTATAGTAAAAGCCCCTCAAGTCCGATCTCGGCATCTCCGACAATGCCTAACTGTTCCCATGTCATAATAATAATAATAATAATAATAATAATAATAATAATAATAATAATAAATTTATTGTAAAAGAAAAACAGTTACGAACTGCGTCGTATGACCACGTGGAGGACAATAAACTAATTTACTCTCCGGAAGCAAGCGAGGGACGTATTCCATCAATTCCGATCAAGGGCCCTAAGGCAGAGGCGGCGCTTATCACTTCGAGTCAAGTCTATCTCAACCTGACTCATCGACGTTAATGATTTGTTTGTTGTTTTAAATTATGTTAATATTACGTTTTCGGTTTTGATCCGTTTTATTTTTGCTGCTCTGATAATCCGACCTTTTACTGTCGGGACTCTGTGGTCCGGCCCCGCGACGGTCGGATATGCAGTAGTCTTGAAAATTATCCAGTCGTTGTGGAAGGTTTTTTTTAAAAAAAAGGGTTTTCAACTTTGATTGGTTGAGTGAAAGGTGATTCTCCTTCTGCGGTGTCGGTAAATCGTAGGTTGAGTCGATATTTTAAAAAGTTAATGTTTTTATTAGTTCACGCGTTTTGTTTTTATATTTTTTTGCGACGTGAATTCGTTGTAATAAGAAACTCCTTGAGGAAACTCTTTGTGTGTGTGAACAACGTCCGTGCCATATACTAAACTGATATAGTAAAAGGCTCAGATTTCCAACGGAGACTCGTGTTTGTAGAAACCCGTTCACTTGTGAGTCATTATGTACATTTGACGAAGAAGCAGCCGACCGTATTGATCCAAGAGGCGTTTCAGGCTGAAAAGTAAAAAAAAAAAACGATTACATTGAACTTCTTATGGAGATGTTAGGAACCGAAATTGTATGACTAAACGCTCAGGTATTCGTTACATATTCACACACGCAAAACAGGCAAACGGCTTCTGAGAAACGCCTTACGTGAAGATTTACGTACAGAGTTGCTCTGAAGTTCGCTTTGCGTCTCACCCATCTATATATATATATATATTTTAAGATGAAATATTCTAACCGTTCAAACTGTGTTAACATAACTGTTGCGTGTTCATTATACGGTTGAAGATCGAGACATGTACCGTTACATAGATGACATTCTGTTTGCAAGACGCAATGATAGTTTTGGCCAAGTAAGATTTTAATTGAGTTTATGACTAGTTATGAAGTACCTGAAACGAATAGAAAAATGATGGGATGGGACGTGTGAATGTGGGAAAGGATATGAAACAGATCAAATCATATCATATACAGGATCACGTTTAGGGCATAGAGAGCGATTTATGTTAGAGATTCATATAAGGAGTCACGCACTGTAAATAACAAGTTTGCGAGTTTCAGTTGAAACTAGAAAAGAATGAAGATAGAAAACCTCTCCTGGAGGCGGGAAGCACGTGGACGTTCGAGAGAAAACGAAAGCAGCAAAAGAAAAGGGAATTTGGAAGTTGACGGGGAGGGGGTAGGCGAAACGCGTCTGAGAAGCGTTGCGAACACACGATGTACCAGCGAAAGAAAACTGCAATCCTGCAACAAATGTAACAAACATAAATGGAAGAGAATAATATACGTATGGATTTAATAATGCTGAACTGGTAGTGAAACGCACTGGAAAGCATTTTTCATGTATTTTTGTGGACAATGGAGACGCACTAAATATGACGAGACCTTTCGAAGATAGAGTTGGATTTAAAATTCTGGCTCAGTTCTTTTGAATTGGTCTCTGCTCTAACCGTTTCATAAAATTCCCCAGGTGTTGGTAATGAATAGTATAACTGTCGATTGATGGATTAGCGGAATAAACCATAAGTACAAGTACGAGGAAATTACAAATAGAACTATTTTGACAAGAAGCGCGTGAAATTACTTTCTCGAGTGGCATTTGGTATAAATTTAGGGTTTGCATTCGAATTCCTCTAAGACCAAGTCACACAATTTCTACAAGGTTGATAAGTGTCCGTTGAATGGTATAGAACTGTACAGCATTCACACATTCTGCCTTACATGTATTGGAAGATAGGGTATGTTTAAAAATATGCCACATTCCAATAATTTGATTGATTCTGCAGAAATTTTTCGTATTTTTATAAAATAGCTGCTGTTGATTTTTGGTTGAAGCTGTTATACACACAAATGAGTCTCTGTTATCCGGAAATCGCAATTTGGCTCATACGTCGGTTTTTAACACCTCGACGTGGCGATTCCCGGGAAAAGCCAATGATACTCATCTACGTTCCTCCTTTGGCTAAGGGGTTAGCATACTGGCCCACCACGAAATCACTCCGGGTTCAAGTCCACNTTTTTTTTTTTTTTTTTTTTTTTTTTTTTTGGGGCTTTAGGGCTCGTCAACATCGAGGTCATTAGAGCCCTTAAAACTTGCACAGGTAGGGAAAATGCAATTACGCACTAGGGGGAGCCAACATGACTCTCCCCGCGTGTGGGACTCGTCGAATGACTCAACCATACCCACTAGAAACCCTCTTGATCTACAACACATCAAAATATATCTCACAACATACATAAAATGGAGGGGGGGCTAAAATGAGGGGGGCACATAATATGAAGAGGGGACAAAAAATGAGAGGTAGGAAAAAAATGAGAGGAATGAGGAAAATGAAAGATACCCTAGCCCTAATGGCGTCGGGATCGAAAAGAACAAGAGGTGTCCAAGGAAGGTCAGAAAAGAGAAAGGAAGGAGCTTGGCACAAGTAAGTGGAAGTAATGCCAGAGTCAGCTCGCGGCCCCGTGTTCGCCAAACACGTACTTACTAGATGTATGTCCCCTGGGGGGTCACCCATGTAGATATGCTTCAATAGCACGTTACATCTTTCACTTACAATCACTACAAGAAAAAATTCCCACTCATCTGACTCTCGCCGCGGCAGCCGAGGAGTGGAAGGGAGACTTTGTGGGAAATGGCCGGAAGTTGGAGATGAGTGTTGTGATGTTGTTACTAAAGGGGGTCATATACCCAATGTCGTGCAGGGGGATTGAGCCGTCAACGCGAGGCAGATGCCACAACGTGAACCACCTTCCTTCCATAACAATCCGGTTGGTCAAAAGCTCACGTCTCGTTGTGGAATATTGAACGCGTCGTCGTCGTGAGCGGGTTCACTCACTGTCAGTCTCCGAGAGGAAATAGATCAAAGCGAGTGGATCATCCGTTGGCTTTTGAGTGAGACGTAGTCTAAAATACGCGTGTTTAATGTCCAACAACTCATAGAATGTTCGAGAAGAAAATTTCCCTCCATTCTGTGAATGCTAAAGATAGTTTAGGGTGTAATATATGCACAAAGATATAAAAACAATGCTTAAAGGTTTGTAAATATTTGGGTGCTTTTGAGAGATGGCATCCACTACAGCGAGGAGTGATTTTTATTTTATGGTGGTACGGAAAGGTTCGGATGTAGATGTTGGTGCACTTGTCTTGTACTTGGTGACGGTGGTTCAGAACTCTCGTGATCGGGGTTAGGATTCGTTAGTGCAAAAAGGAAGGGAAAGAAGGTACTGTTTTAGAGAATGTTTTAAGAAATCATCTTTATCCTGTTCTACTTTGTTGAGTTGGAAACAAGTATATTAAATCGTCATTCATTTTCTTTTGTTTCTATTAGGAGGGGGGTCGTCTTGTAGCTGTAGAGGGGAAGAGAGTGTTTTACCTTACACTCGAATAATTTCCATCGTTGCAGGTATGCTTTCACTGACGCGTCATCTATACTGTATTCGCAAGTTCATTGCAAAACTGAGAAGACGATAATTGAATGTTAATATAAAAAAAAATTGATGAAACCGTGTATAAATGAATGAAATTTTCACATATATCTCTTGTAAATGAAAAAAAGTTCCAGTAAAAGGGGACAAATGAGGACGATTTGGCGAAAAAGAAAGTAAGGTCCTGAAAAAAGAGATGAAAATGCCTCGTTTCTCACATAGAAATATAATTTCGCACTGAAGAGCTTTAATTGATCCTAGAAATCTTACGCCTGCTCATGTAACTCGCATATCACCCCCCACCCCTACTCGGGGAAGTTCCGTTCGGTCCTTTTGTTTTTGTCTCGAATGATGAGGTGAAGTTGTTGTAGTCTGATCTCCATTGCTGCACCGTAACTGACTGAGTGACAGACTCTCGGTTCACGTCTGATTCCCTCCGCAGTGAAAATGTTTTTGGTGCAATAAAAGTGCCGAGCTTATGCAAGGCACGGCCGACGCTTCCTGTGAATTCTCAAGCAGAGCGTTGTTTTACGCTTGTGGAGAGAATAAGGAAACGGCTGTCTGACTGCCTCTGCTCTATTGCTCTGGTGCACTCTTACGCAACTATAATTGAGATAAACGGAAACTTAAGTTGAATAAAGTATTCCTTCGTTCTCACATGCGATTGATGCTGAATATAAGAAGTTGATATTTTTCCCAATTATAGGTCAACTTTTATTGTCTTTTTTACCTTTCTTTTACGGTGGGAAAATATTCTGCGATATTTTTGAATTTTGATTGCGGAGTTAAAAAAGTGCACTAGAACATCATGAATGAGAAGAACGGTTGTTTTTAGAGTGAAGCTCTCGTGTGAATGAATATATTGCATGAATATTTTCTTGAAAATTTTAAGCGTTTTCACTTTTTATCTAGTGCACACAATTTTTCTTTCTTAAATGTTAGTGTGAGAACTATATTCTTGTATTCCCAAAATAAATTTCTTTTAATAAGGGGTACAGAGCTCTCTCATTGATGAAGTTATCCAAACGCGTTCGAAGTGTTTATTAGTTTGTCGGGTAAGATACGCCTTGTTTTATCTTTGCAATGGCAGTAGGATCTCGTTCCTCCGGATGAGTCGTTTACATAACAAAGAATTGCAACACGGATGACACTCTCGGCCATCACAATGAAACTCTCTAAAGTATACTTTAAGTTAAATTAAATGAATTTCTTAGCATTATTGGACACTCGTAAATTAGCTCTTTTAAAACGAAATTGTAAATAAAATAAATTTTATGACATTAATACAGAATCGGAGATCTGGATAACCGAAGTTCCACTGTAGCAAAAAGTCGCTCGTAGAAACTCCTTCGCTTGCAAAACGAGTTACCCCTTTCATCTCGTAATGTACTTCGGAGCCGTTCTGGAATTCCCGGGAGCTGTGACTCGGACCACGTGACCCCGTGGACGTGACGTGGTGACGAACGAATGTGTTTGTGTGTGTGTGTGTGTATTGCGCTGCTGCTGGTGCTGCTGCTGCTGCGTCGCCTACAGGAGAACCCCTCTTTACCGGCCTTGCATGAACCGGTCTGTACCGTCGAATAGTGACTCAACCATGGAAAGTAAAAGCGAAATGGCGTTGCAACGTGTTAGGGGTGTGACGGGGGAGGAAGAGGGAGGTCACCATTTTGATTCCCCTCTGTTATGCTATATATCAATTTCTTGGTGCTCTTTTATGTACATTCAGTGACGTGTCATTTGCTTGTTTATTCGTGATAACCCGAAGAAATTGTAGAGGCTGTTTTTAATCGAAAATCGATTTTTCGCGGAAACGTCGGATTCGCTGGTCCCGACGACGGGTTCTCCCTGTACTACAAATATAGTTAGTTTAAAATCTTTTTTGTATCTCGGTATACAAATTATAGAAATGAAAAACAAGTTTATGAATACGACTAGGATGACGCTGCACGGAAAGTCGCAGTCGCAGGAAGGAATGTTCTAATGATGTTGTCTGTGCGTTGCGCCGAAGGGAATCGTGTCAAGGTGACGGCTGATTCACTCCTCTTCTCCCCGGGGAACGTGTCCGAATGCTCTGTGTTAATTGCGACTCAACGTTACGCAGTGGCTTTGCTCGATGGAGTAACTGGGAGAGAGACGAATACGTCGCTTGCTACGCGTGGGCCGAGGAAATTCCGCAATGGAAAATCCACCACATCCGAAAGGGACGTATTTTAGAGAAAACACTCGCCGAATGTATACTAGTTGGAAATTAAGTAACAAATATTTGTATCGTTAGCCTCTCCCTGGGGGTCCTTCATCGGAATTGATGGAATACGTCCCTTGTTTGCTTCCGGAGAGTAAATTAGTTTATTGTCCTCCACGCGGTCACACGTAGTTTGTTCTGTTTTTTGACAATAAATTTATGTTTATTATTAAATGTACATTTACAAAATAATGAATATTGGAAACAACACGTAGGTGGTGCGGTGAGACATGTCCCTAGCAACTACACTACGCAGGCAGAGGCAATTGGAACACTTCGCTCTCCTGTCACTGATTTTGATGTCTTTTCGGCCAAAGTTAAGGAGTTGGTCCCACACGGGTTCGAAAAAATAATTAATGTCATAATACTATAAATATTATTGCGGTTCCCAAAATATAAGCCGTATTCTTCGCTTTTCATATTTACGATAGTTATAAAGAAATATTGTTCCGCACTATTTTCTTCTCTCCGCCACCGTTTGTTAGTATGTTAGGGTATGATAATTATTATAAACAATTGTTCGGTCACAGTCGGCGATGTCAGGTTTGTTAGATCCGGCGATTCCGTTTTTAGAAAATATGTTGTATGTGTGAAGATGGAGGCGATGGTGGAGGTAGCAGCACTCGCGGAAGGATATACGAAGAATAAGATTATTTTTCTACGGCTTTGGACCGGAAGGTAGAATTGGTCCGACTTTTCTTATTGACTCTCACCCGAGAGACGTCGTCCTGTCCAATTTCAATAAATTTGTTTGTGATCGTTTTGTGAATTTGTGAAAAGCTTTTTTAAACGTGTAAACAAAATGAAAATGAGAAAAAATCGTATTTCTGAGTGATCGTTGTATCTATTGACGATGTCGTTCCTATCGTCGGTTTTGGTCGAAAGTGCAGAAGACAAAAATTATGATTTTTGCAGTTTGTCCAAATTTTCCGAATTTCCTTTCTAATTCTTCCGATTTTTTTCCACTAAAAACTTCTCCAGGACCGTAACGAACATAACAAAAAAATAATTATGCGCATCCAGCTTTCGAATTCATACAAAAATCTCACTTTCAGTTTGTCCCGAATTTCCTAATTTTCTTTCCTTAAAAATCTTATTCTGACTAATAGGAACATCTTTTCTTTTTTAATTAGCCAAATGGGTTTAGCCTTCTTCTCAAGCGATGCGCTTGAGACCAACGAACAGCTTTTAATTTTCATTTATATAGATGTAAGAAGTCGTACTTTATAGACGCATTGGTGTAATTTTTTTTTCAAATCGTTCATTTTGTGGTAAGCATTTTGACAAAACTGTTTTTGCCATACACTCCATGGCCGATAATTTTTTAAATACTTCTTTTCTTCTTTGAAATAGGATTTTTATATTATCCATTGAATAGTGGAAAGTGCTGTTGGTTTGATCCGTTGAGGGCAAGTGAAATTGTTTGAGCTGATCCCTAATGAGTTATCCTTTTAATGAGTTCGTGCCCATACTACCGCTTTCTCACTATTAAATTGGTGATGTCGCTTATCGGCTATTTTCATTAAACAAATTGAGAATGAAACCCGTCGATGGATTTACCTTTTTACTTTTAGAGCTTTGGGTGTAAAGTGATTGTATCGCCTCTGAGGAGGGAAAGCGAATTACTACGTATTTCTTTTTCTTCGCAGTTTCTGAATTTTTAAGACAATAAAAGTGAAATTCGTTTAGATTTGCGACGTGAGAGGAATATGTGTGATTTAAGCTACGAAAGAGAATTATTTACGCATTGTAATGTAAAAAAATAATAATAATAATTTAAGACTCTTTGTGCTTTTAAGAACACCGAAAGGTCGACAGTCTTACTTTTTCATTTTGATTCTATAATTGACCGTTAATAGAATTTGAATTGTAGAGTTAATATTCAAATGTTTGAATTTGGGGAATTATTAAATTAGTAGAATCCGAGCAAATGACACAGAAAGTTAAAGAACGCCATTTTCACAGTTTAAATTCAAAGTGAATGTTACAATTAACTTGAGACCATTGTCTTCCGGTAGCATGTTACACAAAAGAGTTTATCTACATTAAATTCCCGCACGAGTAGGGATTTTTGTTTCGTTGTTGAGCAATTTCAAACTCTATAAGTGACGTTTCCACTCAAACATCGTGATAAATCTTCCAATGGAACAAGAGATTTTGTCCCATTTATCGATTATTAAATAAACTTTATTGTCAAAGAAGCAGTTACAAAAGGCGTATTGACCACGTGGAGGATAAAGAAACTCATTTAATCAACGGAAGCGAGCAAGGGACCATCCCATCAATTCCGATCAAGGGCAATTCCTAAGGTAGAAGCTAAGGATTTAAAATTTCAACACTTTACTCCTAACGATAACAATAAAAATAGTTCGGTGCGTGTTGTAGTATTAATACTGTATTTAATAAAACATGGAACGTATTATTATCAAGCTATAAATCAGTCGGAAAGTATTGTTGATAATTCGTAACTAGTAATAACGTAATAACAGTAACAAATAATTGTATCAATTGATACCGTCTCTAGGCAAGAGCGTAGTGAGTCATTTTTAAAAAATCCGCCTCTACCCGCAGGAAAACCGGAGAAAAACCCGGGCCAGGATGGGTTTCAATTTAGAATTCAAATTTGAAATTAACTTGAAAACAGATTATGTTTTAATCCGAGAATAGTTAACAATATTTGCAATGATGCCTCGTCTGTAGCAATTGGTTGAGAATGACGGGAGATGAAGGAATATTTTCGATAAGCTGCTTCCTCTTCTTCTCGAAATTGAACTAAATAAATAAATTAACTTTATTGTCAACTCGCGAATAGGTTGTTCACATGGAGCTAATCCATCTTGTTCTACTATTAAATAAAACTATATTGTTCTAGAGAGAATACTGGGGGGGGGGGGTTTGAATCCCCTCTGTGTTAGAATACCCCCGCGTCGATTGAGGACGTAATTTTCTCGACCTCCGCTTGGGTTTTTACCTGTCGCAATAGATTCGGCGCCGTTTCTTGGTGTGGAAAACCCCGTAGAAGTGAGTCGTAAGCCTACTAGTTAAAAGGTTGTGCAGGACACGAAGTGAGAGAACGAGAATCATTGAACGAGAAAAGGTCACGTGAGAGTGTGCAGTTGGGGAATCCCATACATGGCTCGTTGCTCAGGGCTTTTTTTTTTATTCCCGTCACGATGTTACATCAGATATGAACTAAACATTTCCAAAAAAAAATATAGATGTAGAGAGAGAATGATCTTCAGGTACGATTCATCGTCGTGTAGAGACATCGCTGGGAGTCAGTTTTCAGTCGGCGACGGTCACTGTTTATTAATGTGGAGCATGGTGTATTTGTATATGGGACGAAATGTAACTTAGTGCTATTGAAGCTTATCTACACGCGGCGACAGGAGGTAGGAGGTGGATGGTAGTGGTTGTTATTATTGTTAGGTGGGTTTACCAACAAATTGACCCTCGCGGAGGACTTAGTAGTTAGTAATAGTAAGAGTTACTGCTACTAGGTGAATGGAAGAAGGTTTGACAGCTATATGAAACTGGGACATTGAAGTGTAAAGCTACAATTCTTTTCTGGCCCCGCCGGGAATTGAACCCGGGATGACTTGCTCGTTGCCGTGAGTGTCGTTGTTGCATCCCTTATTTGCTTTGGCCTTTAGCTCCTCCGTCGTCCCTGCAGTCGCGCATCATCGTATCCCGGCGTCGTGGTCCACGGGGGCGGCGGCTACGGCGGCGGCCTTTGCAGCTGCTGCTGCTGCCGGCGGAGGCGGTGTCTCTCAGCAGAACCTCTTCTACCGGGAGCGCGGGGCGCGTCGCCGCCACCGCCGGGGGCCGCCGGGGACGGGAGTTCCGCTCCGCTTTCACGTCCCCACGACTTCCTCCGACCGAAACCTCCAACGCTTCCAGCTGCTGCGACGCCGCGGACGCAGAAGCGGGTAACACACACGACTGCGACGGACAGACAGGCACTATGTACCCTCCTCCTCCTCTCTACCTTCTGGTGACGATGGTTCACTTGGACCCTGGATAAGTAGAATTTGTACTAGTAGGCCAAGAACGTCTGCGACAGGGTTTTTTCGCGTTCTGCAGTTTCCCCTACAACAATCATTCACCTGTCATTCTACCTCATATCACCAAGTCATCCCGGGTTCAATTCCCGGCGGTGCCAGAAAAATTTGTAGCTTTATACTTCTATGCCCGAGTTTCATGTAGCTATAACGACTGATAAGCGAATCTTCCTTCTTCTATCCACCTCCTACTTGTCACTAAATCTACTACTAACCCCTCCCTCCACGTGGGGGCCGAGTTGTTGGTAAACCCAGCTAAAAATAGCCCCTACCACCCCACTCCTACCTATCGCCCCCAAGTAGATAAGCTTCAATTGCACTAAGCTACATTTCCCATTTACAAATACTACAATGGAAATAAAAAACTCATAACCCTCTTGTTTCTTCTGGAGCACTGACTCAGTGCGTGAGTGACACAAGTGCCTACTGTAGCCGCCTCATCATTTTGCGCTCAACAAATATACACGTATGAGAAATTACACACGCAAGCTCCTTCCTTTAATGCGACGACAGCACAATGTGTGTACAGCACATTGGGTATCGACTCATTCAGTCGTTCGAGTTTTCACTACGGGACTTTTAATATACGAGTGTCTCTCGAATAGTGTGACTCCCTCCGTCTCACGAAATCATCGCTTGTCTTTTTATTATTTCATTTGGCCTGAAGACACTTCTTGTGCACGTGTCTCAAAAACATCGGAAACTTCTGACTTCCTCAGAACAATTATTAACGCGTTTCGTCAACTCTTTCTTCCAGTTTCACTTTCAAATGTGCTTTTTCCCTTTCGTTCTTCCTCCTCGGAAGAGACCCTCCAAGACCCTCCAAGACGACAGTCCTTCTTCTTCCTGTGCCCCCTCCCTTCGCGTGTTGGAAAAGACGAGAAGAGACCAGAGCGTGTGAGAAAGCAATGAGCCTCTCTTCTTCTTCTTCGCAAGAACAACGAGAAGAGGAGAAGGAGGATATGCGATCGCTGACAGAGGGGTTTCTCTCTTTCCTTGAGGGGGAGGAGGAGGAGGCGAGAGAGGAGATTCATCCGCACATGAAAAGGTCAAAAGGTTTGACTTCTGAAATGGAGAAGATTTTTAGTGAAAGCGACGTCTTCTGCCGTTTAGCGTTTGGAAGATGATTGCGTCTGTTTCGCGACGAAAAATAAAACACTCTTCGTCTTGTACATTATACACTGCATATATGAAAAACTAAGATATTTATGACCTAATATTAATATTGTCATTAACAAGTGATATGATATTTGGAACCCTGGAACCTACAAACAAGAGCTCACAATGATCTGAAGTTGAATGTCCTGGAACCTACGGTGTCTATAGTCATTTAGTTCTCTCTAGACCTTTTTTTTTTTAATGAAAAAACATTTATAAGTGTTATTACGCGTTCGAATACGTGTGCATACGATTATAACCGAACAAGTAACGTATAATTTATTTGTGTGTTTAATTTTAATTTTGTCATTAATTATGTTAGTCGTGCGGAAATACTACTTTATTATGTTTGTTTTTTTTAAAGATGATGTAAAACACTCGTGAAAGAACCCTCTCTTAAATTGTGTCATCTCTACTTTTTTTTAAACATGTGAAGACGAAATGTCATGATATTCCCCGAACTAACAGCGTCGCAGTGGATTCTGAATGAGATGGAACATGAGCGGGTTATGGCAAATAATTTCTTCTCCTTTCGTTTTTATTTGCTTTGTAGAGACGCTGTGTTTGCCGTGCCAAGCGCTGGCACATGTGTTGCTTGGTTGCTGGGTGGTCTGGTTTTTCTTTCTTTTTTTGTGCGACGGATGCTGTTCGTATTGAGAAAAGTCTTTTGAGGTCACAGGAAACGCGACGACTTCTGCGATTCCTTTCCACATCATTTCATCGTCGGCATGTGATGCTTTCTAGAGCAGCCAGCGTGCAACCAATCAACTAACTGACTGACTGTGGTATGTTGGGTTTTTTGCAGGTGACGACATAGAGCGCAGAAATGATGTTAACTTCTGAGCCGTGTCCTTTCAAAATAGCCAACGTCTCCCTCAGATTTGTGTCTTGTCGGAAGGTGAATTTTTGTACTCGACTTGTGACGTTGAAAAGCCTAGCGTACGTTGGCACCAATTTCTTCATTATTCTTGCAACCACTGGTAAATATTGAAAAAGTTAATTGACTGGTTTGAAAACGTTGTACAGAACTGTTAATGTGAATACATTAATTCATCCATGATCTTAAAAGGTGGAGAAGATATGAAAACTTTTTGGGGAAAACCAACTTTGTCCAAAAGACAAAATTTTTCAGGAAATGAAAAATCAAGTTTCACTAAGTTGGTTCTTCCCAGTAGGTCCCTATCTTTTGCCTTAATTTTTACGATATTGAGTTGATATTTAACTGTTAGGGGGCCATAAGTATGTAGTACTTTTCCTAAGCTAACATGTGGCGTTAAAATTTCAATTTAAACAGGAATGGACAAAGTTGGTTTCTCTCCGAAGGTCTTTATATGTCATAACTCGGTAAAAATGGAGACGAGCCGAGAATCGAACCCGAGACCTGTGTTTCGATTGCGTACAAACTGGGTTTTGACCACT
>NNCF01128068.1:233475-310822 GCA_002313205.1 Laupala kohalensis | reverse complement strand
CCACTGTCTAGAGATGTGGTAACATCGTTTAAGAAGGAAAATATGGCGCTTGTAGTGGAAAAGGATTTCCTAAAACCGTGTTGATCGTCAGAAAGAATGTTATATTTTGATAAAAAATCTAGAAGACGCTTATAGAACATGTAAAATGTTTAAAGAANCCTCTGTCCTCCGCTCCTTGACCTTGTGTGTGCGACATAATGGGATATCCATGTAAAATAAGTTCGTCAAAACGGGCAAATATTTGACACTCCCCCTACCTCAGTGAACGTCTTAAATTTATCAAGAACCCCCTTGATAAATTATATATAAAAACATAATTTATCAAGAACCCCCTTGATAAATTATATATAAAAACATATTCAATTATGTTCACTCAATGTCTACGAGATGAATTTGATAAAAAATTATATTTGATGATTGTAATTTTCGTGATCTTAAATGTCTATAAAATAATATGAAGCTCCATAAACATAGGAATCTCCCTTGTGACCTTCTCCCTCGAAGGGAACGTATCTTGAGGGCTGTGTTGCAGGTGCTCGTTGGTTGTATGAAACCTAACCTAACCTAACCTCACTCGCTCGCTCGCTGTGTTGCAGGTGTTCGATGGACGAGCTCGCGACGCAGGAAGAAGTGGCGCGCTCTGCTGAGAGGGAGGCGAAGGAGCTGCAAATGGAGTTTCAGGCGTTGGAGCGGACGCGCGATGGCCTCATCCGAGAGAACAGGTCTACAATCGTTTCTTTTACTTATCCTATTACTCCACACACCTTCTCCACGTGGTGTAGCAGTCTACGTCCTTGCGATCTGTTTGCAAGATCCCGGGTTCAGTTTTGTATGTGCACACGGAAGAAGTATACGCATTACACTCGTAGAAAGTAATTAAGAATTTTTCCCCAAATTGGAGGCGAAGAATGACGTCACTATCCGAGAAATATTTACCGTTATATGAATTTATTCGGGATCCATAGAATGTCATGGAAAATTCGGCACAAGTTTTGGTGAGATATTCTGAGATAAAATATACCAGAAAAAGTGGTGATATGTTAGTCCATCCGAGATTCTATCACAAGTTTCCTCACTCAAGTTCATGGAATGTTTATAAAATTAGTTGCAGATTTGAATCCTCCTCGTCGAGAGAGATTAATTTCTGAATAGAACTTAACACTCGCTGGTGAGACACCCATATAGGCTGTAAGATACAGAAGTTTTCAATAAAGCTATTCCAGTCAGCGCGCTGATGGGATATTTGTTTTTAATAGGTGTTTTCAACATATCTTGCAATTTAATCTGATGTCCAGGCAAAATCCGTACCGTTATTACCTACATTATGCTTCTTCCCACCGCGGTATCTCTGTCAGTGCACCTGACAAATAAATCTAAGACTGCGGTGTCAAGAGAAGGGGCACGCGGACAAAGTTGCGTTCAACCGCGTGCTCCGTCGTTCTGAAATGTTTCGCGCTCGTTCCGAAATTTTCTGTATGATTTCTTCCGTCCCGCCTAATGTAATTGCCTATTGGCGATCTCGTCTGCAGCCTGTTTCCACAGGTCGCGCGCGCGGCGTGCTCTACCTGAGTACACCGTGCCTTGGCGACTGTTCAAGTCATGTAACTCTGCACAAATGAAACCTAAGAAATTAAACATAAACGAAGGGAACGAAGCATAAACTCTATTAGTTTGTTGTCGTCAACGTGATCATAGGCAGCACTTACTCTCTTGACGACGATTCTTTTGTCTGTCTAGCTGGCTTGATGTTGGTACACAGTGTGGCCTATAGGCTTTTTTTCTTTAAACTTAAATCCATCAATACGCTCGATGGCTCTTGTGACTCGAGCGGTGGAACCATTTTACTTTGTTTATTATACTAGTGTGCTATTAATATGTGTATTTTGTGACTACTACTAATATTTATTGAGATATTAATTAAATTTGTAGAAGTTGGCAATTCGTGCTAGGCGGCCATATTGCACTATTGCTGGGTGACGTTACAGAGTTCGAATGTACAAATGTTTGTTGCAGGCGGTTGCAGGACGAGTTGTCGTCGGCGACGAAGGACGTGCGTCAGGCGAACGCCAACCTGCATTCAGCGAGGGAGGAGGTGGAGACGCTGAAGCGACAGCTGCAGGAGTACGTGTCGGAGATACGGCGCGTCGAGGAACTATTGGCGGCCAAGGTGAGAGTGCACGTTGCAGCAGCGAAAGAAAAGGAATATGAGGGAGGAGGAGGAGGAGGAGTGGAAAGTCCGCGTGAAACTAGAGGAGCCAATGAGAGCTAAATTACTAAATCTCAGACTCTTACTCTCGCCGTGGATTACTCGTGTCAGCAGAATCTTAGTGAGGATTCGTAGAAGCGGCTGTAATTGATATTCCAACTGTGACGGACAAAGCTTGATCTGTAACCTTTAGCCGAAAGAACAGTGCGTCATGTCAGCCTTTGTGTGGGTGCCCTGCTGTTTGGAATCCTCACCCCTCGCAGCGGATGTATGACGACGTGACGCGCTTTCGCTCCATTGGTTACTTTTCTTTCACTACGTGGACTCTAGATAGTTTTCCTGGGAGCTCTTCATACATTACAGTTGTAATTTACGTATGAAACAATTTTTACTAGATATTCATTGGTTTACATTATCTTACATTCCCAAATATATCAAGAAAAAAGGAAAAGGAAAGTTGTTCTATTAATCCAAAAGTCAATTAATTTGACTTGACGTAAGATTTAAAAAATTAATACACACTACAATACTTGTTTGTTGCACTAGCTGAGCACTCAAGCGTGCAAGTGTTTGTCTTACCCTCCGTGGTGGGGAGGAGGGCAAAACTTTTTCTGAATGTCACCAATCAGTTCACACCGACCCCAAAAGCAATGGATTCCATTCTCAATATCGGTGGTTTTGGATCACTGTTTCGTAGTACTTCCTTCTCCTGAGAGAGTGAGATTCATTTGGACGTAAACGGCATTGCAGGCAGAAACGTTCCTCTATTTTGAACGAAAAGTGTACAAAATTTCGTTTAGAAAGTGTTCTAAAATTCTACCGTAAAGGGAGGAGGTTTTTCTAAAATCTCGTGGAGCCTGTGACCATCATCCTCTTATTTCGAGGCCTAAAGTGCCTAATTTCGTTAAGTTCGAAATAATATTCGAGATTTGTATAAGACACAAAGTCACAAACCGTGCTGCTCTTCATGTAGAGAGAGAAACTCCAATTTGTAAAAGTAAATTATAATTTTTTTAAAAGTGTGTTCTCGGTTATGAATTCGGGATATAATCGTACCCTTAAGTAATGGCGGAATCAGAACCTTGCACTAATTTGGAATCCTGTCTGTCGTGTGACTTTGTATCTACATCTCGTGAGACTCGGGGCGGGGCGGGATTTTCGGCGACGTGTTTGCACGCCTGGTTGTACTATCGGCATGTCCGAGCTCTGATGTATTAAAAATGCACGTGTTCAAATTTACGAGTTTAAGTAATGTTTAGAGACCCCTCACATGACGATGATGACAGGGTGCACCACCCCCTCCTAGGTACGCTACTGTTTCTGTCCCGTAGCAAAATTTCAGTTTTTTACCACTGGACACTGACAATTGGAATGTTGAACCTTATTCTAAAAGTTGCCATTGTAGTATCCAAATTTTAAGGTCGCAACTGCGTGTTCGAAATACTCATATGATTCATATTTGGGTAATTCTTTGTATAATCGGCCAAAAAAAGTCGACCATCGCGAACTTCAACAAAAACATTTTTTTCTAACTAATTACGTTGAAAAATGAGGTTTATGCCCATTGATTCCATATTTTTCTCATTTTTACCATTGAGTGAATCCAAGTCTATTTTAACATAAATCAAGGCTATACGAACAGCAAATGCAAAATGCTTAAAAAGTACTCTCATAAAGATAATTACAGTGTTTTATACGTAAAATGTTTATATGTTCACTGGAAATTTAAAAAATATTTGTTCGCAAGAAGAAAATTACAAGACAGTTGACTGTTTTTTCCGCAAGAACTCTTTTTTATTTCAATATAGATCTAAAACTGAGATTGGTTCAGTGGGTACAAATCATGAAAAAGTGTTTTTAACTTTTTATAAGCAAAGTGTGAAACGTTTTTGTGATCCTAAAAAAACATGCTTCGTTGATTAAGAAATCAATGTGCACTATCACATGTGACTTCGAAGTTAAACATAATGAAGAATTAAAGGAAATTCATCATCTTTTTAATAAGCGATTTCCTGATTCAAGAGTTTCTTTTTCTAAATTTGCGCAATGCGTTTTAGCTGGTGCTGCAGGAACTCACCCAGAATGTGTATGTGCAATCCATTAGAATTTCAAATTGATGTTAACGGGCGCACAAGTAACGCATTTGACTGTTAAACATTGACTCTTTTTTTGTGGAGGGTGGGCTTTTTTGACGAGCCTTAAAGCCCCACACAACAAAAAAAGACTGTTGGACGTAAAAATTCACAAAATTACAAGTCAATTGAGTTTTACTTATGAATAGAGTTCATAAGACGAATAATCATGAATTCTGAAAAAACTACATAAATCGTGAAATATAATACCTCGATGTAATTGACTATATCTCTGTCAATTATGAAAAAAAAATGGATCATATTTTTACCAATGAAAATCCCCTGCATTTGGGTATTTTTCAAACAACAATTGCGAAAATCCGTGATATTGTATTTTGAAAAAATAATTTTCATAGAAAGTAGCATTTTCCGTTCTTGAACTCAAAAATGGTCTTCCTTTGACAAAAATAATATAATGATATGGTTTAAAACAATAGGATGTAGTCTAAACTTTCCTTATAAAACACTGTAATTATCTTTATGAGAGTACTTTTTAAGCATTTTGCATTTGCTGTTCATATAGGCTTGATTTATGTTAAAACAGACTTGGATTCACTCAATGGTAAAAATGAGAAAAATATGGAATCAATGGGCATAAACCTCATTTTTCAACGTAATTTTAGTTAGAAACAAATGTTTTTGTTGAAGTTCGCGATGGTCGACCTTTTTTTTTTTTTGCCGATTACACCAAAAGGAAATATTTGAAATTATTTTTTTATTGAGTGGGTGATTTTGTAAGATTATGTTGGTCAAAGAACTCAGACTGTATCAAGTAATTTTGGAGATATGCAGAGGCTGATCTAAGTATGGAAGAGATACACGGGAAAGATACCGTGATAATCAGTTGCAGCCATTTTCCAAATACGTTTCCTGATGCATCGTCAACTTACAGTTGCGGTGGTTTGTCATTAACCAAAAATTCCTACAGACTAGGAGTCTTTTCACACCTTTCCACTTTTTCCATCCCTTGTTTAGAGCCAGCCAATACTTGCAGTGTGATTCGTCGTAATATTTGGTCGTTTCACTGTTCCTCTTCCAAGCAAATTGGTCGACAAGAGAAAAGATTGCGCCATTTCAGTCACTGTATTGTTCGTGCTCATCAGCTATTATCTAAACATGGATTTCCGTAACATTATTCCTCTTGAAATTACCTGGCTTCCTATGTACAATCTCTCCGCACTGTACTATTCTTATACGCGCCATCTAGGAGCGCTATGGCATACCAGAGCACTCTGGAAGCGCACTACCGTACTAGATCACGCGCGGCATTTGGTTCTTGACTCTTCCGCTGCGATGCGCCACTGATGAAGGAACGTTCTTCGTATATTAGTGGTGCAAAATAGAAAATTCTGTCGAACTAGTGAGACAATTGATCGCATAAAAATGATAATACAAATATTGATGTTGATCTTGACCAATATATTAAATAACAGAAAGATATCGCAGCCAACATTCTATCTTATCTAGGAACTTTTGCTGAAATTTTTGAATCCGCCTCTGCCTTAGGGCCCTTGATCGGAATTGATGGAATACGTCCTTTGCTTGCTTCCGGAGAGTAAATTAGTTTTTTTTCCTCCACGTGGTCATACGCAGTTTGTACTGTTTTTTGACAATAAATTTATTATAATTTATTATATCTTCGAGGATTGGTCAACTATATAAAAAAAAGATTCTTTCTTTTACAACGCTAACGTTTCGGCAATTTATTTTTCCTTCATCAGGACTACAATGATCATACACAATTTTCATTATTAATAATACACTTTGAAACATCTTATTAACACAAATAATATGTTGATGATTACTCCCTATCTAACTATGAACACTGTAACAAACACACACCCAAAAAATTTAATTATAATGCAAAACCACATACCTGTATGCTATGGAACCACACCATCATCAATACCCTCTGAACACACTACATCTCTACAACCTTCCTGGTGTAGGTCAAACACAAAAAAGGGCAATTCATAAGTTCAGTCTTGGCGAAACAACCCTACCACTGCTGCCAACCCATTTGTCAATAATATTTTTTATACATATTACTTAAATTGTGGTATCAGTTTGTATATTACAAGTTCTATCACTTACCTTAGTGATATAAACCATTTCTTTTATTAATCTTTTTTTGTAATTAGGTTCCACACATAAAATTCTTGCATTTTGAAAATCAAAACTGTATTGATTTGTGGAAGCATGTTTTGCTAAAGCACACATGCATTGAGCCTTCTTAAGATCATGCGTATGTTGTTTGAATCTCCTTTTTACCAACTGTGAGATTTGCCCAACATAAACCTTATCACACTTATTACAATCTACCTGATATACAACATTTTTTGTTTCACTTTTCTCAATCTTTCGTTTTTAATTTACTAAACAATTGTCTACCAATATTATTGCTGCTTCTATATGCAGCACCCACTTCTTTATTTTTCAAAACTTTAAACCTTATCTCTCTTAGTTCTTAGATTAAAATTTAGAGCACTTACATTAAGTGACAAGAAATTCCATCAAAAAAAAACTTGAAAATTGTATATACCATGATAATTAATAATAATTTTCCAAGAAAATTGGAAAATAGAATCTTATATAATACCACTGTGAGGAACACCGAAATAGGTAAGAGTAAGGAAAATGTGAAGCCTGCTATATTTAAATCAATTACTTATGTAGAAGGTCTATCAGAAAGACTATCAGTGCTTCTACAACCATTGCTGTAGTACCTTTTAAATAACTTATAACAATTTCAAAAACTATTTTCATGCATGATTGTTGTCTTATGATTTATATTAGTTTAGTTTTATGTGTACTCAACTTTGGCACGGTTGTGTACATTAATTCTGTAGCCCCATCCTGTCCCAGGTTTTTCTCCGGTTTTCCTTCGCGTAGATGCAGATTTCTTATACAGGTTCTCTAGGCTTTGTCTAGGGGCGCGTTTATTGAAACAAGAAATCATGAATTTAATGTTATTTCAATTCTTATAATATGTGAACACTATACTCAGAATAATAATAATGATAATAAATTTATTGTCAAAAAACAGTACAGACTGCGTATGACCACGTGGAGGAAAATAAACTAATTTACTCTCCGGAAGCAAGCAAGGGACCATCCCATCAATTCCGATCAAGGGCCCTAAGGCAGATGCGGATTCAAAAATATCAGCAAAAGTTCCTAGAAGATCAAAAGTTGGCTGCGAGTTATAATACATATATAATGTCAATATGTTTGTAATTTAACGCAAAATGTTTGTAAATTTACATGTACAAGTTATTATCGAACTATAGATTATTCTGAGTATAGTGTTTAAAAATCATAAGAGTTGAAAAAACACTAAATTCACGATTTATTGTTACAATAAACACGCCCCTAGACAAAGCCTAGAGAACCTGTATAAGAAATCCGCCTCTACCCGAAGGAAAAACGGAGAAAAACCCGGGCCAGGATGGGGCTACAGAATTAATGTACACAACCGTGCCAAAGTTGAGTACACATAAAACTAAATTAATATGAGCCATACGGCAACACAATCATGCAAGAAAATAGTTTTTGAAATTGTTATAAGTTATTTAAAAAGTGCTACAGCAATGGCGTGATAAAGTACAAGACGAATTTAACTTTTATTAAAATCAATAAATTCTTTTACAGTGTAGAAGCACTGGTGCAGGAGGTAGTTTTTAACCGCGGATGTGAATATATTCAATTTCATAATGTCTTTTATATTCTTGGGCAAAGAATTATATAGAACGATGCCCGAATGATAAGGTCCTTTATGGCAAAGAGTGGTTGACACTAGGGCAATGAATATTATTCCTATTGCGAGTATTGTTTTCGTGAACGAGACTGTTTCGTATAAAGCAAGGGTGGTGCTTCAATAATTCGGTCTTAACAAACACGACCGTTTCATAAATATAAATGCTGGGAAGTGTTAAGATATTTAATTCCTTGAATAAAGGTTTACAAGAGTTTCAGGGGTGAGATTTACAAATTATCCAAATTATTAATAATCTATAGTTCGATAATAATTCGTACTTGTAAAATAAATTTTTTGTGTTAATTTACAAATATATTGATATTCTATTAGTATTATAACACGTAGATATCTTTTTATCTTATCTTGGAATTTTTGCGGAAATTTTTGAACCCGCCTCTGCCTTAGGGCCCTTGATGGGAATTGATGGGATGGTCCCTCGCTTGCTTCCGGAGAGTAAATTAGTTTATTGTCCTCCACTTGGTCATATGCAGTTTGTAACTGCTTTTTTGACAATAAATTTATTATTATTATTATTATTATTCACATGCAGTTTGTAAATGATTTTTGACAGAATATTATTTTAATTGATTGTAATGTGATTGATATAAATGTGTTTCTAATGAGCAATTTAGTCTTAATCTGATGAAATGGTTTTTTCTGTTACTAATTATAAATAGCCTATAATGGTGCTAAATCTCATAATACATTGAAAAGTTAAGCATAATTTTCTGGACTCATTCTTTGTTTTCAACGAACCTTTTTAAAATCGTTCCATGCCAATGTCAACCTCTGTATGAAATTTTTATTTTAGTGAGTGATTCATAAAATTAGAGAAGTGACGTAATAAAAATGTAATACCAATCAAAACTAGTTAAAACATTTTTACATATAATTTTACATTTTAAATTTTGAAAGAATCATCATCTATCCCTAGTATGTGAGAAGAACAAACCATTACATGCTATTAATAATAAATTTATTGTGAGAAACAGCTCTTACCAACTGCTTATGACCTAATGGAGGACAATAACTTATTTATTATATGTAAGCTAAAAGGGATCATCCCATCAATTCCAATCAAGGAGCATGAGGCTGGGGTTGTGGGTTTATCATATTTATTTTGCCCCAAGACAAAATCGACCTATATGCTCCTCCCCTAAAAGATGAAGAAAACTAGTTAGCTACTCTTTATAATATTTACAGAATACCTACAAATTTATATTTATGGAACACAAAATTGTTATTTGACAAATATGTACTATTATCAAGACTTCAATTTATTTTGAGAATATTGTTTATAAATTGTAAGTATTAAAATGACTCTAAATTCTAGTTTAATTATGACAATAAACAATGCAAGAGCCTAGAGAAAATCCTTCTTTTCCTGAACATTTTATTTTATGCCAAATCATGCTTTAAATATTTTTTTATTTCTTTCAAAAAGTATTTTACCGTCTATTATTAAGAAAATATTTGTTATTTACTGTATAGTTCAAGGTAATTTTATTTTCAGGAAAATGAACGGTCAGAAATGTTGGAACATTTCCGAGGGCTCACTGTGGAAGCAACGATGCTTGAAACTAACAATCACAGTCTGGAGTCTGAGGCCCAAGAAACTAAACACCAACTTAGTATGGCTAACGAACGTATTCAAGATCTCGAGCAGCAGTTAGATATTAGGGATAATCTAGTCCAATCTTATGAGTCTCAGGTAAGTTTGCCGTCTCTACAGAACAGTTTAGTCTAAATGTCTTTTATATCTTCATGTTCTTAAAATGAAGGAATTGAGACAATTACAAATTTATTGAAACACCTACTCAAAACCAATGAGACAGTTCCAGGAGATATCTGTGATTTAAGGTATTATATCCGCATTGACTGAAATCAAATGTCCAACTTCACAAAACTTGGAAATATTCACCAAAGAAGCTCTTATTAATTAATAGTTAATTCTTCTGTTTTTTGTTTTTTTTTGTATTGGATGAGGACAATTATTTTGTGATTTTAAAACTCGATAATAAATTTAGATTCTTGTTTGACTCATTCTTTCATACGGGTCGCATTGTCTTAAGATATGTGATGCTGCTGCCATTTCCATTAGAACAGTATTTTGCAAAGTTTTGGTGAATTATTTTTGTAAATGCCCCGTAAGGTATGAAAGTTGTAATGTCATTTGCCATGTTTTAGTAAGGTTTTTTTGCTATGTTAAGCTGGTAATTTTTGCCAAAACATTAAAAGAACGTAAGCCTCCAAAAAGATTTCCATGTAAGTCTAAAGTAATTGAAAGTCAAATAATTCAACATTTTGGGTCGTAAGGATATGAAAATTCATCGCCACTGCATAGAGAATGGTTCAAACTATCATTAAAAACTTTTTTTCTTTTTGTGGGGATACTTAAGTCTAGTCGCTCATACACATATATTATACTTCATTTTTGAAATGGCAGTTTTTCCACATTTTTGTATCAATTATTTATTCNTTTTTTTTTTTTTTTTTTTTTTTTTTTTTTTTTTTTTTTTTTTTTTTTTTTTTTTTTTTTTTTTTTTTTTTTTTTTTTTCTATCTTAATATGACGCTGTCTTTCTAGAAATTTGTTTCCATTATTAATACTTATTTTGTTGGTGGTATCTGAATAATGTATTCCCTTTCCTTTTGTATTACTATGTAGATTCAGGAACTGACCTGCAGCATTGCTAAATTGGAAACACAGCTGCAGCAGTTCATGGGCAACAGGCAAAAGGCAGATGACGATTTAGAAGAATTGAGGACTCTTTGCATGAAACTAGACTCTCAGAAAGACTCTCTACAACAACAAATTAACCAACAAGACCTGATGAAAATGCAAGTGAGTGGTAGCGATATGAAAATATTATTCATGTTTATTCCTTACTTCTTTCTATTTATTTGTATATAGAACGAGTGTAGTATTTCACTTGTGCTAGTAATCAGTTTATTATATGTATATTAGTATTTGGTGTATTGTTTCATTTGAAATTTTATTGTTTTACTGCATAATGTAGCATTCTTTAAATTAGTTTCAATTTGACTGTTNAGTTTATTATATGTATATTAGTATTTGGTGTATTGTTTCATTTGAAATTTTATTGTTTTACTGCATAATGTAGCATTCTTTAAATTAGCTTCAATTTGACTTTTTTTTTTTTAATTAATTTTTTTAATTTTTCAAGTTACAGTTTTTCTTTATTTTGTTGTTGTTTTTTATGAAAGGGAGAAGGGAGGAGCCTGATAAACTGTAAAGAAACTTCTAAAAATATTGTTATTGAAATAAATTACATAATTACTGAAATGTTTGTATCCATAATTTTATCTAAAATTTCTTTGTTTTAACGACTATTAAAAATATAGATTGGCTGCTCTATAAATTGAGTGAGAAAAATAGAAATAAATGTTTAAAACATTAAGTAGTTCCCCTACTAGGTGAACTGCAATGCTTGCAAAAGTGTGGAATTTCTCTGGATAACTTCATTAATTTAATAACTAGATGACGACGTGATGCGTTGACTCATTTTGTCAGGAAATATTAAAAGTATCTAGAAGAAAATGTGAGTTACTTTACATGGATGTAGTATGGATTTCAGTGGTAAAGAATCATTTTACCGAATATATTGGTTTTTGTTTGAAATGTTTGTTTATTTATCGTTAAACGAGCTCTTAAAGTTCTTTTCAGATGAATGTACGAAAGGGCATCGTCACCTGGTGCCAATAGTTGTGGTACTGGAATAAATATTATGTAATGTTTTCAAAAACATTTTATTAACAAATCACTATAAAAAATAATATTCAAAACATTTCACATATTAAATAAATATATATAATATTTTCTTAAGAAGCTTCTTTTTTTTTCTTGTCATTTTACAATTTTTGTATGGAGTGAGGAATTAATTTGGTTATCTGAAGGTTGTTCCCTTAAGGGAATTGAAAACATGTAATTTAGTCATTGATTGATGGATTGATTCACTCATTCATTCTTTCACTATACAGGCAACTAATGTTTACAATAATTAGACTCACTGGATGGCCAACAACATCATTACTTGTTGGCTATTGGTTTTAAAATGACTTTTTTAACATTTAATTTTTAATCATTTTTTTTTCATTAACTTTCTCAAGTATGGTGATAGCTAATCAAGAACTTTAGTTTACATGGATACTTTAATGTCATATTCTTGTTGAGCACCTATTCCCAAAACAACATGTATAAAAGATTCTGAAGAAATGCGTCTTGAGGTGCTGTGGAGCATTATTCTGCTGACAGCTATTTCTATGAGAAGAGAGATTATGACACCCAACGAGGTTATGGCAGCTAGCCTCCACGTACATTGCTCTTTAGAATTTAAGAAACATATATTCCTTTAGTTTTTTATATTTGAATGGGTAAAATAGTCGTATCTTTTTCCTTAAAGAAGTCAATTACTCACTATTTTGTAGGTTTCCAGCCTGAATCCTTCTTTGGATACTTGAATGACTTTTCAGTTTTATTAATCCTGTGTCCATGCTAGTAGACGTTTTGCTACTTAAATAATAATTTTACAATCGTAACGCAGTGTTTCGACCTCTAAAATAGGTCTTTATCACAATAGTCTAATGAGGTGTGGGGCAGAAGTCTTTTAGGAGGCCCCAATCTTCAGGTCACACACAAACGTGCTATCTTGGCAACAAGTGCATATTGATCTTTTCAGTGTAAACAATTATTTTTTTTGTGATTTATTTTACAATAATCATATTCACAATTATTTATTTTACAATTTTATTTTTTTGGGGTGGGGTGGGGGGCTGGGATTTAGAATAATCTCAATTATTCATTACTTTACTTATTCAAATAGTTTAGAGTGCATTGTAGTGTTTTTATGATTATTACGGATCCCTGTCCGTCCCCAGCTGGTTCACATGTTTTTACGTCTACTTACAACGGTTCAAGTGAATAAAGTGTGTCTGTCGGTGATAGTTGTAGACGTAATAAGTTTATCGCTGCCTAGAGCCTCTGAAAGCCGTTTGTTTATCGTGAGTTGGTGTTGCAATTGCAGTTGGAGAGTGAAATGTCGCAGCTCCAAGAACGCCAGGCTCACATGGAGGAGCACCTGGGCAGGGACAGTACGAACATTGCGTCTCTGGAGAGCATGCTGGCCAGCTCGCGCTCCGAGACGGTTGCGCAGAGAAGGGCGAACGAGGAGTTGAAGGGGGAAGTGAAGCAGTTGCAGCAGAAGGTTGACTGTTTGCAAGCAAAGTTGTATGTCCCTTCGCTTTTCTTCTTTCTTTCCATCTCCCTTTTGTGTATTTTATATCAATACTTGTCAAATGTATGTCAAGACATATCTGTTGGCATACGCAAAATGCATAAACCTGTACGCAGACTTTAATATAAAAATTGCCATTGAAAACCAAAATAAAACTATTTAAATCTACATTTATACACTGTTTGTATCTAAGCTTCATTGATTAGTTTTAACGTAAACAGGCACCCCGTCAATTTACATCGTTTAGTCATTCGTAAGACCATCATTAAAATACTATAGAGCTTTATATAAGTGCTTCGATTTTACATACTGAAAATATTACTTTTGGTAGTTCAGTATTTTTATTTATTGTAATATTATGTGGGCTTCTAATATTCTTTCTTAAATTGTGATTATTGATCAGTTATCAATCACAATTAATAAAAATAACACGGCCCTGCACGTGTTGTGGTGCCGGGGGGTTTTCAGCTGATTCTGGATTTATTTGATGTGCTGAATTGGAATCTGAATCTAGTTTTTGCCTATCAGCGTATATTTATAAGATATTCAAAAAGGGTGATTTACACTGCACAGTTAAGCCTAGGGTATAAATAAATCAATTGAAAATAACTGCCCATGTTTATTTTCTTGAAGATATTATTGACTTAAAAAATAATATTAAGTTAGTATGAGTATCCCTGCAGTCTCTAAAGTAGCACAAACAAATCAGTTGATAAGATAAAAATGTATTTTACTTTCCAAAAGCTTCATTTATGGGACAATGTGACAGTCTCTTTGCAAGTTCCAGCAGTAATCCGATATCATACGAGGATCCCATCTTCCATTGTTCTAATGTCCTGATGAAATCTCCCTCCCTGTTCTTCGCTAAGATCGCCCAGATGTTCAGGGACGCGGTCCAGGGGACGATGTAAGTAATGCATCTTAATGCTCATGCTACACCCTAGGTCTCTAAAATTTTTAAGCGTACTGTTCACAAGTTTAATATAATTTCAGCCTAGAAAGTTTTTACAACATAAACTAAAGATGTCCATGAGATGTTTTAATCCGACTCGTGCAAATAATATTTAAAATGAGGATTTGTGAACCATAAAAAATTCCAGCTTTGAGGTCTTGTGTATTTAACCCACACATCTCTTCAAAATGCAAAAATATGAACTATTCTAATTACAAGCCTTTGTGCAAGGGGTTCACTATTGACAAATCTCTCCCCAACAATGATGTGTCCATGTAAGTCAGTGATTTGATTCAAATTGTGAAAATGCTTAAACGTAAGGAATGATATTTCTCAAAATACAGAGCTGATAGATAAAAGCTGTTTCCATATTTGAAATTAGCATACCAAATATAGTTCAAGTCAGCTATAAACTCTTGGGTACCAAAACATTGTTTTTTGTTGTTTTTTCTTCAATGTGAATTTTTTTAGATTTTCCTTCTTAATCTGACTAGTGGTGCAATTGTATAGTCAGAACCCCATACAATTACCCTATATTATTAATAATGCTAATAACTAGTAGCTGTGATGTTAAAAGTAAACCATAGTATATTTAAGTAACTAGTACAAATACAAACTGTACTTATTAGAAAAAGTTTCTAAAGCTTTGCAAACACAATCTCTTAAGTACCTCAATTTATTTGCAACACGAATTATGTATTCATACCATTTTAGATATGTAGCAATAATCTTGTTCTTTCTGCTATTTTCAACAATTTGACATTTCTTGAAATTTTAACAGTACAGTAGCTGGTTGAAATAAATTAACTTTTTCTGTCTGCTTGTGCACAATTGTAAAATGCAAATATTGAAATAATTACATATATATATTTCTATTTCTATTTTTATTCTTGACTTAATGTCCATAGGGTATCTGAATCCGCAGAGTTGGAACGATATCAATATCAGGCAAATGAGTACAGAAGACAGATTAAAGATTTACAGCGTGAAATTACAAACGAACGCTTTGAGAAAGCACGAGCAGCAGATGAAGCCAAAAGGTTTGCATTGTTTGATTTATTCTCTCTCTCTTTCTCTTATAGTTTGTTAATCCGAAATGTTATTTTGCATTACCCCATCAAGCATTTATTTATAATTTTTGGAGAAAAATCTGTGAGAACTGCTGAAATTTGTACATTAATAACACGTATTATTTTGTTTTTAACACACTTATTTATTTCTATAAGATCAGTACAGTTTTTTGACTGATGAGGTCAGCATTATCAGAATCTCAAAAACAAAAAACAGAAAAACACTTGATCAATTTATAAACATTTAGAATAATGAATCAGAATTATTTAAATTAAAATTAGATGGAAATTCCCAAAGTATTAAAGATAAGGAAAGTTTTTTTTAAAAATTACATTGATGAGAGGCAATTGAGAACTTGGAATATTTGAATTAGGATATGTGACTTTTAATAGGTTTTTCACGAGTTGCCCTATAATTTTTTCTTTTGTTATTCATAATTCTCTATTTCCATTTAATCTATTTCTATGCAATTGGGAGATAAAAATTTCTTTCCCTTCAATTCATATAATAAATTTAATAATAATAATAAATTTATTGTCAAAAAACTGTACAAACTGCGTATGACNGACAGAGCGAGGGACGTTTGTTTGTTTGTTTGTTTGTTTGTTTCCGTTTCTTAATTTAAATATTTCTGATTGATTATTGTAAATGTTTATAATTTATTGTGTTATTTTGCTGTAGTTTGATGATGACGCCAACATAAAAAAAACTTCTATACATGTGTTGTAGTAAAACGATGGAAAGCATCAATTCCTCATCAATTCTCTTCCTTTCTCTCGATTCAAGAGCAATTGAAGCCTCTCTGACGACGACAGGAAGTCTCTGTTTGTTTGCTCTCACGTTGTCTCTGTTTGTTTGTTTGTTGTGTAGACACCGTGACTCCTGTTGTCCCACGCCTCCTGACCGAGCTAGCCCTCAAAAAGATCCAAACTCCAGTCCTAAGGTCCATAGGGGCTCCTCCATATCCAATCAGTATTCCCCAAACGCAAAGTTGAAATCCTTTGAGTGGGATCAGAAAGCGATGACTCCGCGGGGATGCTCTCCTCCACGCGCGTCGTCTGGGGGAGACCCGCCCTGTTTCAAAAGGAAACAACCTCAGTATCTGACACCACCCCCGTCGACCGATTGGGAAGGCTTGAAAGCTGCCCTTGACCGAGAGGCGTCGACGTACACCACGGAGCCCGGCTCTCCACGCCAAGGTCTCTGTAACAAGTCCTCGTGCCCCTTCATCCCTCGTACGAGGCCAACCTACGTGACTGGACCCAGACCTCTGTTGCCTTCGGACAATACACCCCCTGAAGGGAGCGTCCATCTTCACTTGAAAGCCCCGTATTTCTTGAATGGGAGTCAGGGTTCTTTTAGCAACGCTCTCGACAGCGATCCCAACTATGAAGAAGTCCCTTCCCGACTGACTTCAAGAATTCATTATAACACAACTCCTGAAGGTACATCAACAACAGACTGCCCCTTTTCTTACCTCACTCAGGATTACCCCCAGTAAGGATCCAGGTGAGGTGTGTTTTATACCAAATGATAAATTGTTTAATTCTATATTATTTTGCTTTATTAAATGTTTTATTCAGTTAAAATTGCCTTTCAATTATTTTTTATAATACGATAAAAGTGAAATGCGCCGTTCACAACACGAGGGAAGAAGATGAAAATAGTGAGTACTTCACTGTTGTGGGTCAGTCAGTAATTCTTTCTTATCGGGCAAGCCCTATGCCAGAATATTCACACTCGAGAAAATTATATAAAAAGTTATTTATTAACCAAGATGTAATAATTACTTCTCGGTCTCTCTACGGACTCAACTGAGTCAAATTCTAACTATTTAATATGGTGTTCCGTTCACGATTGAACGGCATCTGTGAAGTGAAAATCTGATATTGGATTTCAGAAAGCAGATTATTAGTGTACATTAAGAATTTTAATTGATAACACTTTCTTAACGTTTCCATTAAATGGAAAAATTGAAGTAAACAAGAACACAGTTTAGCCCTGAGCGTCCTAGACAAAGCTTAGAGGTTGTGTATAATCCAAGTTGCATTTACAATATGCTATAAACAATAATTTTTTTGATTTAAGAAGTTGTGAGTCAGGACAGACTGTTATATTAATGGTAATTAGTGTATATAAGAAGGTAATGCCATGAGGGAATGACTGATTTTACAGACAATTCAACACTCGTAGAAGATGAGTTAAAAATTCTAGGATGCATTTTATTAAAGTTTTCATATTTCAACTGCGTAGTGTTAGGTAAAGAGGTCAGGATCAGTTTCATGTCGAGTGAGAAGAAATATTAGACATTAATGCTTTTTTTTTTTCAGGACAAATGTAATGGACATGTTGCTATATTTTGAGATAGAAGTTTTATCACTTCATCCAAAACTATAATAGCTGTTTACATTGATCTTCTGCTTTGAAAGGAATGAGGGATCAAGTGAATTTGTCTTTCTTATTTGGTGTTCAAATTTTTTTAGTGAAATGACTGAAAATTTGCCTTCAACAATAGCAAGACAAATTTTGAAATTTATTTATTCAAGTCCAAAAGACCTTCTCTTCTGTGTCTTACTGGGTTTTTAACGTAGATTAACATCAAGGTCCCCAACTATTAAGTGAAGACATGTTTTCTTCTCAGTTCGGTTGCAAAAATTTCTTACATCAGTGAGATCTTTTTAATTTCTGTTATTATTTATCTATCTTTTTAATCACTTCATCTTATTGTATATATAACCAATTCACTGTCAACTTGCACTAATCTGATTTTTTCGGTGTTTCATGTATAGTTTTGAGACAGAATTTTTTAAAAGTGTTGTGATGGTATTATGTGCATGCGCTTTGAAGAGCTATGTGCAGAAAACGTTGAGAATGGTGTTTGTTACGAATATCTACAGAGAGAAACTTATGAAAATGAAAACCTGAGTGATATAAATATATAGTCCAATCGCAGCTATCTACAGATCACAAATGCACAAGCACACAGACCGGATTTTGAAAACAAACATTTTACTTTTAGGGATCCCTTAAAATATTTCATACTCAAATCAATTTCTCTTTTGCCATGCTTGATAAATATGATGAGACTGTCTTAAGTAGGCAAAGTTGATATGGAAATTATAACTTAAATTATCTTTACTTCATCAGTCGTATGTTGAAATTGTAATACACATAGTTAACTATCTAATATTTTTATTGTTAAATCAGTGAGGCAAATAGTCTGTTAACTGTCAAATTCGCTATTCTTTATTATGACATAAGTAGTGCATTATATGTAGGTATTAGAACTCTGGTATAGGTAGAGTAGGCTGGATAAATAAAGATAGATAAGAATTAAGTAGTATTTATTATATTCATTGCTTATTTTATTTGAAGCAGCTTAAAAACAGTTTGTTCCTCTTCGTTGACATTAGATAGGTCAAATTTTCATAAGAGAGGAATGATTATTTAGATTGCGAAGTGTCTTCTTTGTGTGGCACAAGAGACGTCGTCCCATTGCAGCACTATAGGGATTGCTGCATTATGTTTGATAAAAAGAGTTATTAATTTAACGGTTCACTTTGGAAGGTAACATTTCTTCTCGGAGAAGTCTATTTAGTTTTTGACCCTGAGTGGCAGCTCCGGAGAAGTCAGCATCTTTGTTATTGCCTTAAAAACAGATGGGAGTTAACAGAAGAAAAATTTAATGGTAGTCAATAAGCCTGTGAACATTTTCTTTGTTAACTTTAAATTTAATTTGAATAGTATGTTAATTTTATTAATTAACCACTGACGTAATATTTCTCAGCCCAATGATGGCGACTGCACAAGAAAAACTAAAAAGGTGTAATATTGATTCTCTCAGTGACTATGAATTTATTATTAAAGAGGCTGTTTAAAACTGTACATGTTAATACATTGGATATAACTCGATAAACAAGACATGAGTGAATCTGCAAACTTATTAAAACACATGAAATTATGTTGAAACACATTTATGTTTCAGTATAAACAATTTGATGATGTCTTTTTTGTATTGAATTCAATATTTTTAAGTATCTTGATAACTTGCAGTGGAAGATTTATTTTTTTCTATTACGGTCAAAAAATGTAATGAGATGTGTGACAACTAAAGGTTATGTTCTTGCTTTGGTTTTCATATGTCCTGAAGTTGATATGCAAAATGGCTTTGAAAAATTCCCTTTTTGCTTAGTTAAGAGGTTACATCTTTCACATTAGATTCATAGATTTCATAGGAGTGAATTTTATTTACGTCCTCTTTATATTTTTGCATATATCTCCTGTGTCACAAATTCATATCCCTTTGGTTCCTTTATTTCTGTTATGTTCTATTAACAACAACATATTTTAATGTATTTCAATTTTTAGTTACAGTACAACACTGTGACATGGAACAACATAATGTTACGATGCTACGAAGAAATCCACTTTGCTAATGCTAGATTAAACCGTAAGAAGAAGACAGACCTTTACGTATTGGCATTAGTGAAAGTATGAAGTGTTAGAAATTATGAAGTGTTGGGTTCTAAACGAAGGATTCGATTGAAATGTAGGAAAGCACATCAGAGAACTCGGAAGGGAATAGAAGAAATCTGTGAAGCAGTATCTTTTAACTCGGCCACAAGAACCTGCAAAGCTTCTCTTCCCGTCAATATCAGGATTTCTTTTTTATACAGGATGAGATTCTGCTGAAATCCTGTCATTGAACGGATGTAGGATGTACTTATGATGATTTATTTATTACTTAACTTAAATGTATATTTGTACAGTGTTGGAATCATAAGAGAATTATAAATAGGAGAGTTTGGATTCAACCTCAAGTAATAAAATTTAATGATTGCAATAATTTTTAATTTAATGTATAAAGATTGTGTATAAAAATAGTAAATACAGATTTGTACATTAACTTTTATTTTTTCTGAAGCTACTTTTCAACCACAACAATATTAAATACTATAAACAATTTAAATTATAAATAAATTACTTCACCAAGAGTTATCACTTTTTTCTTCTCCTACAGACCCAGCAGATATAACGTCACTGCTCACTTCCTTGCTGCTGCCTAGAATACTCGGTGACGAAGGAGATTTGGAATGTTCTTTTCCATTGTCAATTGATTGGTCGTCACTTTTTAGTTGTTGATGCTCAAACATTCTGGAAGAAGGCACTAGTATGTTACTGAACGGTATTTCATCCAATTCTTTACTTTCTACGTGAATCGCAGAGTTTTCTTTATTCAGTGCAATATTTTCTCTTGTGTCCTTTGAGTTTAGAGGCTCCTCAGAACTCTTGGTTATCTGTTCAACTTCCACTTGTTCCATAAGCTTCTGGTCGCTTTTCACCAATATCTCAGCTTCTACTGCATCTACAGGCAATAGATCTTCTCCAACCAGTTCAAGACCTAACTCTTGAGGCCCTTCAGGCCCTTCATCTGGATCTGCAGCGTCCCTTGCAACTTCATGTCCAAAATCTTGTTTCAAAGACGTTGCACTACTTTCATCTACCTTATGGTCGCCTTCTTTCGTTGACGCAGAGTGATTGCTTTCCATCAAACTAGCTACACTGTCACCAGTGGAATGTTCACTAACAACATCCACTACTGCTTTATCCTTGTTCGCTACATCCTTAGGAGGCTCACCCGATGACCCTTCAATAACTAATGAAGCTTCTTCCCTTTTTTTATCACCAGTTTCACCAATTGTGATATTGTTTACTCCCTTTGTATGATCACTAGAATCTCTGGTGGGAAAATTTTCCTCGTTGCTTTTGGGATATACTGAGCTTCGAAATGTTGGACGGAATGCAAAATTATCAGAAACCCTTTTACCAGGTACTTCTTTGATGACCTCAAATTGAAGAGTTGCATTGCCAGAGCTCGGAGGTTCTTGCCGTATACTTCTTTGAGGTGAGATTCCTCTTCCGTCTGGAAGTTGGGTAACACGAGACTTATTGTCACGAAGTTGAAATCTTTGGTTGACGACTGTCCCCGAGTCCACGACTGATACCGGTATATGGGGCACTGAAACGATGCACGGAGGCAGCTCTTGCAGTCTTAAAGAACCGGGACTGGGTTGGTTGGCCGGATCCGCTTCCTTCTTCTTCACTGGATGCTTGGACGGTTCATTAAAATTAAATGCAGCAGGTAGATTCATCACGTCCCTTGGACTCCTCAGGGAGCTGTGGATGTTTAAGGGAATTTTTGAACTGAGCGTTGAAGACTGAACCATTGAGGGAATAGGTCTTCCCCAAGAGTTAGAAGTTGGGACAGATAAATGTTCGTCGAGAAACTGAGTTTGGGGGTTAACAGTTGATCTGCTCTGCAAGGGATCTGTGTTGAGCTGTCTCGCCTGTTCTGTGGCTCTCGAAGAATACACATATGCAGTATTGATGACACCTGGTTGTAAGAGGATCGCAGATGGAACTTGATTCACTGAAGTAACCTGCGGCCTTGAAAATCTGCTTCTGCTCAGGGACGGAGGTAACGAATTTGGAGGTTTCTGAACCGTAGGTATCGTGGGAATGTTTTGAGTGCCATATATTGCACTGAAATCACTAGAAACAGGTTGAAACAAGATAGAAGCCGTGTTAGTTAAGCTGTCTACTTGTCGCAATCTGAATTCCTGGTAATTCCTGTCTACCGCAGCTGTCTCCTCCTCCAGTTTCCTCAATCGATGTCTGGCTTCGTGCAGCATGTCTTCCGTCGGACTGGGACTACTCTCTTCTGAACTTGAGAAACTATGCACCATTAGTCTTCGAAGTGGCTTCCTCCGGTGTTCTCTGTGTGTTGAAGAATACAACGGAATGTAAGAGTCGGGAGGCAATCTTCGGGAGAAATAGGATTCCTCTCCAGCTCCCAGTTGGTTGGACCTCACAAAGCCTCTGAAAGGGGATCTAAATCCCTGAGCAGCAGCAACTGGTGGCGGCGGCACAGGAGCCACAGCAGCAGCAGCAGCCTAGAAAGTAGTAATAGAAACAGTAGTTTTAAGTAACTGAACTGGGAATTCAGTGAATTAGTATGTAGGTAGAAACTTCGCTAAGTCAGTTTGCATCAAGTACATACTTGTATAATGTCTTTTGTACATCAAGCGCATGTGACCATTCATGAAACATTCAGTAATATTACCCATATTCTGTTTATGTCAAAAGGATCATTATAACAGAAATTAATGAATATTGTGTATTAAATCGTTAATTGTACCATTTAAATTGATCTTGTCTCCAAAGTTGGTTCTCTCATTTTGTGACTGTTTTGTTGAATAACTTTCTTAATTGTCAGGAAAGGCAAAAGGTAAATTTTGTTCTGTTTACATTGTTCCTTTATTACATTTCTGACATGGGCGATAGTTTTTTGTACCACTATCAATGAGAATTACACTATAATCCCTTCAGAGTCTCTAAATATAAGAGACCAGACAACTTTGAGAAAGTTTTATTCAAATATTAGCGATGAAAGGTCCAAGTTTTATTTGACAACTTTATAATGTATTGTATTTAATTGCAGTTGCTAGGCCATTCGTATTACCTTAAATTACCAAAAATAAGGAAAGGAATTTCACAAGCTATGGGCAACAAGTCGAAGGTCCAGAGACATCTATCCTATATATCTTCATACTCTGTTTTTTTCTCTTAATGAGAAGCAACAGTTGTAAATGGGTTAAGGTCTATTGATGGTGTTGGTATAAAGGTTATTGACATGTTCAGAAATAAAGCTAACACTGCGAAACAGACACCTTCAGTATCTTAATCATTGCTATGCATAAGTAAACACAAGATTGGCCAGACGCGCAATTTTGATTTTACTTGGGTTTAAAGTTGATTGACCCTCAATAGTAGTAATACAGTCTAACTTTTGAAGCGGAAATAAAAAAATTAATGTTGGTATTAAATTATGAGTTGATACGAGAAAAAAAAAAAAAAAAAAAGGAACCATGTTGAAAATATCTGTGTTTCAGACAAATGACCTAAGGAAGGAAGGGAACAACATATTTTTCAGAATCCCTTTTTTAAAACTAACTCTAGACACAATTTTTTTTTCTTTCCTTATTCTTTTCAAAGAAAATTTTAACATTCATGGAAATAATGCACGCCTTAAGACACAATGCTGTTAGCATATTTCATTTTCATGGTAAATGGGTCTTGTGAAGAGAATTTGTTGATACTACTTTTCTTTTCAATAAAAGATCATTCAGTGAAGCCTCAACCAAGGGTCAAAATGACCTAAGTAAGGAGAAAAATTATAAAACAAAAATATTGTCAAATCCTGAGTATGTACTAAAAATTCCTTACGTCATGATTAAACTCGGAAAAAAAAAAAAATCAGCACGTCCCTTCTTATACTGTACAATTGATAAATGGGGTCACTACATTTTTGTTCGAAGAGTAAAAACCCAATTAGCAGGGGAGTTTCCATCAATCAACTATTTCAGAAACTCAAAAGTCAAGTGCCAAAAGTTTTGTTTCGACAAAACTGAAAAAAACTGTCCTATTAGGATAGTAATTTTCTTTTGTGGGTTGGGGTATTTTATTATTGAAAATACTTAAACCATCAAGTATTTTTATGCTAAACATTTTTTTTGTGGTACCAAATACAATTTAAAGAAGGCTTTAGAGGTTTTTTAGCTAATAAGTTTAATGGTCAATTTACAAAAAATCATTAATTTTATTTAAGAAAAACACGTATTAATGTTGTAAAATGAGGCCTCTCCAACGGGTGGTAGACCACTCAAAAATAGCCGACATGGTAAGGTCGTAGCTTTTTCAAACCTCTCTTCTATAATAGTTTTCATCTTTAATAGTTTGATTTATTTCTGAATGGCATTTGTTAGGACACTTAAAAGTTATTCCTATTGGCTTGATTTCTGACAAACTAAATAATTTTTATACTTGAGAGAGGCCTCACCTTTTACTCTTGCTTTATGAATTTTATTATGCTTGTACGAATTCTCATGGGTTACTTCAAATCTACTTTTAAGAGCAGGTTCTTCCTCTATTGAACTTGACATGACTGACATATCATACACCGAATGATTCACTCAAAACCATATACACACATTTTTAAACTTTAGTAACATATAAAAACAACTAATGAAAAACTTAAGTTCTGTAAGAGTGATGAATGGGAAATGAATGAATGCAATTACAGACTGACAATGGTACTGAGGAACAACGTCCCAACAATGTCGAAGGTTCAGCACAAAAACCTGCTAAGCGACATCGCTTGACGCAATATTCTCCCGCTATTTTAACAGCCTCACGACAATGACTTTCGGCCGGTTTCTGTACTTAGCGATGTGCCTACCTCCAATGAATAATATTCCTTTTCTAATTTATTTTTGAATTTTTTGGCACTTGACGGGTTTCTGAAATAAGTGATTGAAATAAGGTACCACGAGTTTTGTCGGAATCACTTCCCACTTGCATTTTTCTCGGACATGTATGGGAAGTGAACATTTAAAAAAAATAGTGACAGCTTTCCAAACATGTCTTGAGAAAACAAAGAGAGTGGTGAGAGCTTTGGATAAAAACTATAAAAATATTTTCCAGGCTGATCTGTTCCATTTGTGTGAAGAGCGTTATTCACAAGTCAAGTATCAGTTTTATTAAACTGATTTACATAAAATGTCAATGTAATTTATCAGCATCGGTGGTTCAAATATCACTGCATTACAAGAGAAAATAAATCTCCTACAACTCGTACAGTTCACCTACTTCTCCAAGGGTTACATTACATAACTTTTTTTATACTTGATTAACACCCCCAAAATGGATTTAGAGAAAAATAGACAACGCCTACACATTTAAGAGATCCCAAATTACATTTTACCTCTACAAGTAAAGCTCTTAGTAAATCAATATACAAGTTGATAAAGTAGAAATAAACCTGTCGTAACTTACTGGTATGGCATTTACTGAAGGTGCAGCATTCCTAGCAGGTCCTGCTTGAGCTGGTGATGAATCTGTTTCTCGAGGAGTTGGAGGGCTCGTCTGAACACCCTGGTGATCAGTCTCCCGATTAGCCGGCTGGCTTCTCAACCTGGTAGATGAAATGTTGACTTCGTTCAAATGATGCATTAGTCTCGAGGATTGCAAAGTCAGTTCCTCTATCCTCAATCTCTGCTGAGCAATGTGTCCTCTCAGCTCTGAGTTTTCTTGTTCGAGGTGATCTATCATGTTATTCATCATTGTGTGCTGGGATCGCCGCCGCTCATTTTCCTACAGGAAAAATAAATAACAGATAAATGTATCTCAGGAACCTTTTTTAAGATAATATGCAAAACACAAGATACCGAATAATCTACACCAACTTCATGGATTGGTCTTAACTCAAAGGACAACAACTTAAAAATTGAACAAAGATGCTACACGTATTACTCAGTGAAATACTTTAATAAACTACTAAACGAGTTAAAATCTCTTCATGCGTCTACAAAATTGTTGAAAAGTAAACTTAAATCTGAAATTAGAAATTTTGTTAGAACTTGATAAACCGACATTAAAAATATAAAAGAAAACTAATTTAAATAATACATACTTAAATGGTTCTGTATTGTTGAATGTTTTTATTTATAATTATTAAGCTAATAATGTAGTAATAAGTGAAATTGTAATACTTAATTCATCAAAATGTATTTGCTTTCATACAAATTTATATATCTATTACATTAGGACCAACCTATGTACAAGCAGTATTGGTCAATAAATTATTATTATTATTTAAAAAATAGGCAAAAAGGCAGCAAACACATCTCATTGCATATTTTTCTGAAGATGCGTGTCCTGATTCATAAATTTTGTCCCGGGCAGTAATGAAAACAGCCGTAAGATATATTGTTCAAATATCATCAAGCAATCTTACTTTTTAATTCATTTTTGATGGCATGATGTGACTAGTAACACATTGGAACTTATCTGGACATATTTTGCGACCAATTAAAAAACACACCCTCAGATTCTTATAATGTTAATGCCTCATTCTTCATTGGTGTATAAAATTCTGTTTTATATGTAGATAAGTCATTTCTACGTCAAATAGCAAATTGATGTATTAAAACTTTTAATATTCTTTATTACTTAAAAATCAATGTGAGGGTATAATAATCCACACAGGTTCAGCTCTAGTATTAAGAATTGTTTGGTTATGCCAGAAAAAAAAACTGAATTTTCTATAGCAACAAATATGGTATCCAAACTGTCACCAATATGAGATGGTGGAAGTAAGCAGCACCAGGTTTTAGAAGAGGCAGCCTGGAGAGGCACCCTTTTGATAGAGGTTACAAGAAGAATATTTTCTGGAAGAATTTGTCTATGAAACATAACTCAGCGATAGTCATCAGCACATTGTTCACTGATGTAGGACAGGAACTTACAAGTTATTAAGTGTTGCATAGTATTTCTGTAATTATAAAATGTATTTCAAGCGTTTTCTTAAAACTAGCCAATATTTCAAATATTCTCTTAGATTTAAAAATCATCTAAATTGTAATTAATTTTAATCAGTTATTTTCTCTGACTAATTGGTCAGTTTAATTTCTTAATCAGTTTTTAAACGATAAGCTTTTAACAACCATAATTTCACACAATTACAGTCCAACATTATGTCATTTTCTGAGACTTATCTATTGATAATGGTTTGGTGCATCACTAGAAATATCAATATGTAATAAAAGACTTTCTCATTGGAAATTTTTAATTTGATTTTGGTCTAAAGTTGTGTAATCAAGTCCTAACTATGGTCCATAATAACTGTTGCCCAAGAAAGTTTGCACTGCACGAGGTAATGTGAATGACACAATACTGACTAACAGGTGACTAGCAGACAAGTAGTGAACAGGGTGTGTTCCAACCGCATTGCAATAGTGCTCTATCCCAAGCTCTTTGCTTCAGTACTTCAATAATTCACTAGATNTTTTTTTTTTTTTTTTTTTTTTGACGGATGTTGTTTAGACCATTGTTAGTTGTGTGAAAATATGGTACTTGGTTGTTGTTTTTTTGTTAACTGTACAGAACTATGAAAATAGAACAGAAACTTACAGAGGATTGAGTGCGCAGATGCATAAACACATCATCCATGTCGCTTCCACTGATTTGCGTTTGCAACGCTTGGTCCTCACATGACACTTGATTGGTTTGTTGCAGCACGTTGTGCACCTTGGGAATAGCTCCCTTCTGCTTATTCAAGTTGACTTGCACAGCTTGCGAAGTCCACTCTGATTTTTTTCTTCTAGGAGGTTCAGGCCTATGTTTGTTTGATTTATAGTCTTCTTGCAGAGCTTTGAAAGCTAAACAGTGCTGTTTTTGCAAATCGCGCAACACAGCTATCTCTGACTGAGATTCCCTGATCGCCTTGGATGCTTGCTCTATTTGGATTCGATTTGCTTCCAACTCTCTTCGTTCCTGCTCTCTGGCCTGCGTTTCAACATCTAATCTAAAATTCAAAGAATAAAACACATTCAAACACATATTATAAAGTAAAAATATCACAAATTATCTAGCAAAGGTCACGATTCATTCCTGGTACAGCATAACCCAAAGCAGCACTGTCCAACTGGCAGCCCACAAGTTACGATACATTTCACATGTTATGTTGGGGGTGGCTGCACCACTGTTATAAATCTACGCTGTCAGAATAAATATTTGACACAGCATGTCGAGTGGGAGTAAATATTAAAGTGGGTTGAGAATACCCCCATCATACATTACTATATGAAAACATTTTAAACGATACTAAATATTAAAAATATGCTTTTTAATTCTTCCATCTTGAAGTAATATACATTTATTAATGAGAGTCAAAATATAGTGTTAGAAATAAATATATATGACCTATTTTATTCATCGGGCAACTTTTGTACTGGCCCAATTGATCAAAAGTGTATACGAAATGGCTCAGGACCATTTATTAACTTGGACAGTGTTCACCCAAAGAACTGATAAATTTTACAGTGACAACTCAATGAAGAGGATTGAATGTTTTTTATTTTTTATTATAACAAAATTTAAATTTATACATCAGAAAAAGCAGAAAAAAATAAAATTAATATACATAAATTTACCTATGAAAAAGAAAAGTAAATTTCGTCATAGCATTATTGAAACAAATTGGCATTTCATTCATTCGTGGATACACAGCATGGTGTCCCAACTTAATTGAATACGTAAGACATGAAAAATCTCATCCCACACATGTAAACCTAAGTTCAGAGAATTCAACAAACAGATGCAATCCTTTAATGGTAATATATTAAAACGTCAAACCTCATTAAAATACAAACTCCCTGGTTCAACAGCATGGTACAAGAAATAAAGGTGGTTTCACTGGTCTAACATTTCAACAACAAAAATTCAAACAATTTTTCTCAGAATGCGAGACAGCAACCTTGGCATTGCTGTGTACATAAACTTTGTGCCCTTAGATTGGTATCAATCGGGTTTGCTTTCACTTGCTTCTTGTCCTTCTTATGATCAAATGCAGCTTTAATTACATTTTGATAGTTCTTAATGAATCATTTATAATTATAACAAGCAGCTAACTACTTTTATTACTTTTAAGTGGGATGTAAATGTCTTATGCCTTAGGACCCTTAGATCAGAATTAATGGGATGGTCCCACGTTCCCAACTTCCGAAGAGTAAATTAGTTTATTGTCCTCCATATGGTCACATGACGCAGTTTGTGACCTTTTTGAGAATTTAATTTTTTCATTAAGTATAAAGTAATTTTTCAAAAACAATACATGAAAATACTTGATAAATAAAATTATAGTTTATGGTCAAAAGCAGATTAAAAAGTTGAGTATGACCATGATGGGGTTAATGAGCTATTTCACCTTTATGAAGCGAGAAGGGGACTTGAGAAAACTGAAGCAAAACCATAGTCAGAATGGGGTAACTAACATGAACCCAAACGAGACAAGATAGAGAACACACACACAAATAATTATTTTTACAAATAAAAAAATTCCTGACTAAACTGCATTAATATTAATTATTATGAAATTTATCCAGACATCACATAATATTGACACAGATAATACTTAAAGAAATCTTTTAAATTGCAGTTAACCACACCACAGGTAACAGCTTAGTTATGTAATGTTGAATGGAAATAGGAGATGGGACGGAGATAATAATTCCTATGACATCACCTCAAAAAAGGGTGTTGGGTCTCGCAAGATGAATGTCAATGGTAGACTGGGACAAGAGGCGAACGGGGTGGTGCAGTTGGGAAGCACATCAGTGCACGAAGCTGAAGGTCCTGAGTTCGAATCTCAGTCCCGTTGCCCATTTTCATTCAACATGACAGATAATAGTACCTTAAAAGCTGCTGTTCTATCTGCTTCTCCTTTTCCTCTAACTTTTGTTGTTCCTTTAGAATATACTCTTCAGACTCTTTCTTCAGGACTCTGAGTTCAACCTCCTTCTGCTCCAACAGCTCGTTTCGTTCCTATTGAAACAGCATTTCACATGGACTGTTTGGCTGGCAATAAATTCATTTTCCTTCAGGCAATAAACAATGAAAAATGAGTACCTGGACGTAATTTAGACGATTAGCGACTTCATTCTGTTGTTCTCTCAATTCTGAAGCTAGAATAGCTAAATGCGCTTGCTTCTGATTTATTTCCTGGTTTAACTTTGTTTGTTTTTCTTTTAACTTTTCTTCAGCTTTCACCAGTTTCTCTTGTATTTTTTCATCATATTGCTTCCAGATGCCTTGTATGCGTTGCTCACGGCCTAATAACATATTGCGAAATTTTCTTTCCTCTTCTTTCTGTGCCTTCTCCACCTCCTCTTCTATTATCCTGGAATCAAAACTTAACAGAATGTTTCTCTCTTTTACAACAATAGAATAATGAAATTTTTTTTTTTGTAATTACCGTTTTAAGGCATTGTGTAACTGTGCGATTTGTTGAGATCCGACATCTAATTCCAAAATAAGGTTTTGGATTTCTTCAGTGAACAGTGGAGTTTGTTGTAAAATAGCAACCTGTTCTTCTTTATTTCTTGGTTCTGGACTACCACACTTTTCACCAACAGCTTTTGCAGAGCTACGAAACTTATCAGGCAAAGTGCGAATTACACAAGTTAAAAGGGATTCTCCGTGAGAATGTTCATAGAGATCATTAATTCTCTGAGTCTCCTCAGAGTTGGGGCCAAATCCCAAGGCTTCAAGGATATCGAACACATCACGCTCATGAAAACCTGGGAACCTATCATCAGATCCTGATGTACTGACACTCCCCCCATTGTTTAATGCATTAGAAAATTCTGGAAGATTTCTCAGTAAAGGCACTTCACTGGTGAATACTGATAATGTATAGTGACATTCTTGTCTTAATAAGAATTCTGCAACTAATAAATTAATGGCTTGAAGTTTTGGGGATCCAGCCTGGTGAAATGAGCCCGCAGAGTTTAAATTGAGAGATGTATCTCTTAAAGCCACAATCATCTGATGTCGAAGATGAGCCTGAAGGTCTGACAAAAGTCCCCTGTCCTGAAACCTTTAGAAATAGACAGTTCAATAATATATTTTATTTGCATAATTAACGAAAATACTAATACTAAACACAACTACTTGACACAATTTGAGGTTATAACTCACCAATTGAGTAACTGCCTCTGAAATTCGTCGGCAGAATACCCATTGTGGCTTTTGGCATTTGATGGTAATGATTTCCGGGCCATGGCTGGATCCTCACATTATGTTACCTTCTTATTTGTCGCATATCCATGTTGAAATTATCTACACACGAACATTGTTTTGAATCCACCACAGGAATTTTTGTTTACAAATCTTCTGTCATTTGTGACCTGTGCTGCACTCTACTATATCCTCCGTTTACACTCTTAAGTTTCAAGAGTCATCTGTATTGCAGCCATATGGATTAGCAACGAAAATATATTGGAAGAACGAGTGGCGACTTACAGCAACATTAAACCAAAAGTATTAAAGTGTGTGTTAAATACTCCGTAATGTGTAATTTATAATACTAAATATGTGCTCTCCTCATGGACCGTCCCTGTGGCGCAGAGGATAGCGCGTTGGACTTCTAATCCAAAGGTCGTGGGTTCGATCCCCACCAGGGATGCATCATTTTTATTACTTCAAACAATTCAATTTGGAGTTTGAATTTTATTAAATGAAACCTTGCATCATCTTTGTGGTTGACCTAACGAAAGCGTTCAATCCGATGAGCTGAAAATCAGTAATTAAAATCATCCTCTACACGTAGATTTAAAGTTTTTATTATTATTATTTGTAAGCAATATATTCCCGTAATGTGATGATGGGTTACACCTCGACGGAGCTTTACAGAATTACAGAAAATTAGTGCGAATTTGTAACGCTATAGTTGATATTTTCATACACATTTTCCAAATATAGGTTGAATGGTGGTTCTAAAAATGAGTGATTACTTTGCTTTTGAATGGATGTCATTTTAAGGAAGGTGGAGACTAGTGGGTTTATTTGCGAGTGAGTGTCTAATATTTCTCGGAGAGAATTAACACGATAGGATAGTTGCCTAGTGGTATTAATCCACGGAATTTGACATATATTTTACGATGGGTATAATTAAGTATGATACAATTTCGTATACATCGTTAGTGTTGACGTCAAATTGATTAAATGAAATATTTATTTTTGTTGGCATGGAATTAGATTATTTCGGTTTTAACCCAGAAAGACCATATGATACAGTAATAAAAAATAAAAGTCAACTACTGTTCATATTAATAAAGGTTCACAATAGATGTTTCTTGAAAGAGTACAGCGCTCAAGATAAAACGATTACAAAAAAAATAATATTGTTCCTGTTTAAGAAAAGGGACTTTTTGTTTTCAATTGGTTAAACTTTGAATTATATTCTAGTTTAGTACTTCAGCAAAACATTAACGTAGTTCATTTTAAGAGTTTCTCTTGTATCCTATCCTGTACAATTTCATTTCACTTATGAAAACGAGTTACGCCAATGCGATGCTACGATACGGATGTGAGGTTTATTCATTTGGTGAGTGCTGCGATCTGCCGGGGACTTCAATAAAAACAATTGCGGAATTGGCCGCGAATCGTATGATTTCTTGTGAGTGATAAGTGGGAATGTGTAGATGTGTTCGTTTACTCAGTCTTTGAAGGTAAGATTATTTATTTCTCACATTACTTGATATTTAAAAAATGTTGACCGTAGGGTCAAGATATTGATCTTCAAAATCTCTAGTTCTTATTTCTGGAAATAAGTTTGCTTTACGGAAATGTTAATCTTCTGAAGACGAACTCACGTGTGTATAAAAATTACGTGAATGAGTCATAGATATGTTGATTTGGATGCTTAAAATGCCATCAGTAAAATTAAATGTAATTTCACACTTGATTTTCACTTCCTATAAGTGATACACATTGCAGGTGAAAGAGGTGAAGAAGGGTTGTAGAGATAAAAATCCGTTTGTCTTGATCCTTTTCTGAACATAGCGACGAGAGTCCGAGGTTTTCGAAGAAAGAATCAAGTTTGAAAAAGGACCAAATTACTAAAAATGAAATACGCCATCGTTTCTCCTATTAGGTTTCTGTTACAATCAGGGCGACAATAAAAGTACAACGTGAAAATACAGAGAAAATATACAAAACAAAAAAAAGTAAACTTTTTCTGAGTATGTGTTAACTTTTTTGTCATTTCTGTAGTAATTGTTTGTATTTTTTGTGTGTTTCAAAGTTAAAATTTTTGTTTCTGTATATTTGGTGCGTGTTTTCACGTTATTTGTATACGTGATGAAGATATTATATACATAGAAACGTTGGCAGGTTCGAAGGGAATTTTAATAATCCGATTTCTAACAAAGTATCGTCAAGGAATTTGATTCGTCCTTTTGAACAACAGGTGGGTGCGGTGTCTTCTCTCCTTCTATGTCAATTGACAAGGGTAGAGTTGGTCTTTGTTTTGAGATGGTTACTCCCATCTGCTCCTCGGTGTCGAATGAAATAATACTACGTACAATCTGCACTACAACAACTTGTTTGTTATTTCAAGCAATGACCGTTTTAGGACTTTTTATTGGAAAAAAAATGCATAGTATGGGTTCCTAAAAATATTTAACTTGATTGTGTACAGCGCGTGAATGAAACAATCAAGGAAATTGAAAGATAAATATATAATCAACGTATGTCCTCTTCTTCCGTAAAATGCTCTCTTGCATCTATTTTTTTTCTTTCCCGATTCCCCGACTTGACAGATCACTTTACAGACCTTTCAGCAAAAGTGGCTTTTGTCTACATTATCAGAGTTTAGTAAAATCAGTCTTGGAATCGGGAGATGGCGAATGGTTTCCCCGTTACATGGATGTTTTTCGATTGTGACCGGTAGCTCATCGATCATTTTATAGGATCATTAGGGTGACTAGTGGATTTCATCAATAAAGAAGAAGAAAAAATGCCTTGTTTGTCTAAATATCTACGAGGAGACAAACGCGATACGATATTTGAATTCTCTCATCGAGAGAAGAAAACTGACGAGTCCATGAAGTGACGTCACGTAGATCTTTGTGAATTCTTCATCTTTGTGAATGTAATGTGAACCCCTTGCTCTGAGAGTTCATCACAGTGAGGGAAGGTTTCTAAAAACGATTACATCTTTTAAACAAAAAAAAACTGTATTTCCCTCACAAAGTTTCAACCGGGTGTTGGCCGACCTCGTGTGTTTACATAAATAGTGCAGAATCTTATAATAAACATTTCATAATTAAACTTACATGAAACACGGTTGTTTGTCAAAAAAATCGTAAAAAATCGTTAAAAAAATCGTAATTTATTAACATAATGATAATAGACGTAAGCAGCATTCCGTTGAATAAATCATACTCATTGTAGGTTTGTTCATAATTATTTGTCATTATGCTGCTATATTGAGAATTATTCTTGCATAGTTGAGAGAGGGGTGCAGCTGATTATTTTCATTAACAGTAGCCCTCAAATGAGTGGATGAGTGCTGACATTTACCGATGTGTTTTATGAATTACATAGATTTGCCGAATAGCTCAGTCTTGTGCTGCAGGGAGACAAATGTTTGCGGAGAAGCGAAGCTACCGCCGAACTCATTTTGTACACGTGTCAGAATACCTCAGCCATTCTCCTCTAAGGGTACGGAAAGGTTTGTATGAAGTTGGTGGAAAATTGAATTTTAATAGGCTCTCGTATAGGGACGGTAGTCTATTGTAATAATTAATATCGAATTTAGTTATTCCAATAGTTACGATATATAAACGATATATTCCGAATAAGCTTTAGTTCGATAACAATACAAAGTACTTGTGAACTGTTTTATTAAATACAAATTTATTGGTATTCTGTTGATACTTTAACTCGTAGAAAACTATTTTTATGGTTATGAACTTGTATGCCCGGGACAAAAATGTTCATACTGACTCCGCCTACGTTTATATTTTTATTCTTATCTTAGGAGTAAAGGGCTCAAATGTTAAATCCGCCTCTGCCTTAGGGCCCTTGATCGGAATCGATGGGATGGTCCCTTGCTTGTTTCCGGAGAGTAAATTAGTTTATTGTCCTCCACTTTGTCATATGCAGTTTATAACTGCTTTTTTGACAATAATTTTGTTTTCGAGGGCCTTAAAACAAGACCTTGCGGGATTCCAGATGTTCGTCGCTCTTCGCGAGTTTTCCAAAGCGAGTGGGATTTCTTCTCGAATGGGATGTCTGTGTGGATGGCGCATTGTGTCACGGATGTCAGCAGAAGAGTTTTTGTGTCGCAGAACCTGCTCTAGTTCACTCATTCATGGCTGCGAACAGGAAGTCCTTTAAGGCACCAACTTCCATTTCGGAAATAAAACGAAGTCCTTCCATCGGATTCAACGAAGAGAGAGAAAAAAGAAAAGAATTGTCCTTTCATTCATCGGATGCTCTTGTTAGTGGAACGTCTCACAAATCCTGATGAAGGAACATCATTCGAATCGAAGCGAGGCAAAGTAAAACAATGTGGACATTGCAACCTGTTAGAAGCAAGAAATCGTTTCGAAGCAGGAGGTTGGTTTTAAAATATCTGCCATTTAATTTATAAATAGAGGTAAAAGAGGACATACCTGTAGTGTTAAAAGTTAAATAAATAATTTCTTTTATAAGTATTATATCCCCCACTGCTCTTGGGCCCTTGATGCGACGGTCCCTCGCTTGTTTCCGGAGATTAACTTAATTTATTGTCCTCCACGTGGTCATACGCAGTTTGCAATAAAGTTTAAGTTGATGCTCTTTCAATTTTTAGAATAATGCTAGGAAATAATTACATGTCGGCAAAGTTGTTATCTGGGTTATTACTAAAACTTATTTGTAGAACAACACGATATTTACAGGTTGAAGAAGATTTTATTTGTAAAAAGCTTTTTTGGCCACATTAGAACCATCTTCGGTCCTAAAATGAACAAATTTACAATTAAAAACAAACAAACATTGCATTTAGAAAACGTGATATATGAACCGAATACCAGAAACAGTAGACTAATCTAATTATATTTAAATAAACCCTCTCACGAGAAAAAAAGGGATGATTGCATCTCTTCATGCACTGCTTGCAAACGAAGCTTGTGACCTACGTAAACATTTCTAATTCGTTTCTAGCGGACATTTTTATGACGTATCTCAAATGATTCAATGAATAAATATGTTCATTAAGATAAATAAGTTTTGAGAATATTTTGTTTCTGCGAAATGCAGACACTCTAAGAGCTCGAGTTTGTACCTTCAGACTCTCACAATGTATGCGTACTTTTCTAAGAAAAAATTAATTTCGAACAGAACACTTTTTGCTTTGCGGGACTCGGCTTTTTGTGCATTGATACCCTTGTTTCATATTCAAAAATTTAATCTTTTTCAGAATATGGTCAAAACATTTAATTGACAATAGTAAAAAAATAAAAAATAAAAATTAGTTTTGACTTCCATTAACAATTCTTGGCGAAATATGCTAATTCATGGAAAATTATGAACAGTTAAATTTTTGAAAACTTGGACCCTCAGGAACATGTCGCCCAATGGCAATGGGGTCTGCACTTTTCAACTCATGTACCTGCGCGGCGGAGGGTCAAGCTGTGATGAGGGTGGTAGTCCCCAGGGTTCAACCTTAAGGAATACTTCTAGGCGGGTCTACCTGTGCCCGTCGCGGGAATCCCCAGTAAATGGAGACGGTGGGTAGCTATTTCTCCGAGTTGGCTTTGCCACAAAAAAATATTAATAATCACAAAAATTTGGTTGTTGTTTTAGAATAATTGGAATTTGCCCCAAAAACGATTAAAAATGATACCAAACACAACCTAACTGGCATCAAATGCACATTGTACCTGTAGTCCTGCAAATAGGTGACGAAAAGAAGCCAGCCAAGGGGAAAAAAAGGTTTTTCTGTATCATTAAAACAAAATTCGCCTATATTTGGAAACAATGCTCTTTTTAACGCAACATTCTTGTACCGAAATAATGTATAATACATTTAATTTCGAACAAATTATGTTCTCTATCATTTTGTCGCCAGACGAAGAGACATGACTCGAGAGCGCTATGAAATTAATAAAAATTCTAGAATGGATATAACAATTATTTCTGTTAATTGTTGAAGTCGGAGCGTGCAGTATTGTTATTCCCCTCACTTCTTGTATTCCTAGTAATTTTTTAAAATAAAAATTGTAGAACTGCTGCTAAAATAATTAAATTTCGTATCTTATTTTTTGCATCAGTTGACGACTGTCGAAAATGAATGAGCCAGTGCTCATGATGTTTGGACCTCAAAATGGTGACAGCGTTATTTACTCGTAACAATTCTGTTTATTTCAACATGAATGAATTTATAATAATGTGAGAGAAACAGTTTACATAAGTTATACAAAATAGTTGACAATAATAAAATATGAATCATTTTATGATATTCTTATACAGGTTCTCTAGGCTTTGTCTAGGGGCGTGTTTATTGTAACAATAAATCGTGAATTTAGTGGGTTTTTTTCAACTCTTATGATTTTTAAACACTATACTCAGAATAATCTATAGTTCGATAATAACTTGTACATGTTAAATTACAAACATATTGACATTATATATGTATGATAACTCGCAGCTAACTTTTTATCTCATCTAGGAACTTATGCTGAATTTTTTTGAATCCGCCTCTGCTTCAGGGCTCTTGATCGTAATTGATGGAATACGTCCCTTGCTTGCTTCCGGAGAATAAATTAGTTTATTGTCCTCCACGTGGTCATACGCAGTTTGTACTATTTTTTGACAATAAATTTATTATTATTGTCATAAATAATCAAGGAAGATTCTGTTGCTTCGCAGGAGTTATTTTTCTTATCATTAACAACAAATAATGATCATTAAGTTAAATATTTTAATTTTGTTATTTATTTTTATTAGTATCGGAGTAAAATCAAATAAATGTAGCGAAACATTTGTACTTGTTCAGTCATTCAAACAGAGAGAATTTAAAAAATGGAACGCGAAAAATTTGTTGAAATGTAGTTTGAGGAGAGGAACATATTTTATTCGCAGCAACTTCAAGAAAACCCATTCCCTCGAGCTTTCGTCTTCAGAGCAATATGGTTACATGAGTCTTTCATTCATGGAACTGATGAAATTATACATATGTAACTTACCCCTGTAACTGGTATCCAGCATTGTATCTTCGTGGATTCTGCACAGTGGTTGCTCGCTAGTATGACACTCTTGGTCCGCTCCTACTAATCACTACAAGAAATGCAATGAATACTGTTAAGATTAATTTAATNTCATTCATGGAACTGATGAAATTATACATATGTAACTTACCCCTGTAACTGGTATCCAGCATTGTATCTTCGTGGATTCTGCACAGTGGTTGCTCGCTAGTATGACACTCTTGGTCCGCTCCTACTAATCACTACAAGAAATGCAATGAATACTGTTTAAATGAATTAATTTAAATGGATTCGGCGAATAACAGCTGATTGCGAATGAACAGTCTTTTCTTTTTATTAACATTCATTCGAATACAGAATTTATTTCCTTCCTGAGAAGCCAATGTTACGCTATAATATTAACACGTAAATTAATTTATCCCATTTTGTTGATGTGGTTTTAGGTGTTGATACACTTATGTTGTGAGAGAGTTTCTTTTTTTATCTTTCTTTGTCATTTTTGAAACTTGTAGAAATTTTTCGCAGAAAAGGAAATGGTTTTTTGAAGATTTTATTTTCTTAAAGTGGTGAAAATCAGAATATAAATCTAACAGACTTTTTCTTATGTTTAGTCATTACTTACTCTTTCATATTGTTTTTCAAACGTTCATATTGTTTTTTGAGTATGTGTAACATTTGAACTAATGAATTTTGGTTTAACTGTGAAATGGGTGAAGATGGACTTATTATGTTATTTTGTTTTTATTCTGGAAGGACNCGTTCATATTGTTTTTTGAGTATGTGTAACATTTGAACTAATGAATTTTGGTTTAACTGTGAAATGGGTGAAGATGGACTTATTATGTCATTTTGTTTTTATTCTGAAAGGACTTAATTCGTTTTATGATAAAAAAAATTTTTTAAGATAAGAATTTGAGAACGACTTTTGACTTTAGATTTTCGTAACTTCTGTACGGACTACGCCGTTGAGACTTATCGTTGACTTGCTCATTCATCAACACAGAGAATAAGTAATAGAGCCATGAAGTACTTGACGGGTTGTTGCTCTTGTATAGCAGATTATATGTAAAAAACAACAAATTTTTCAAAATTTCCAAAAGGCGGGGATTGTCATGGAATTTATATTTTCAACTGGTGGTGGACGAATGTCTTCTGGTTTGGTTTTTCTTGGCATCATTTTATGTTGCAGAAAATGGTATTTGGAATACCCAATGCCAGAAATAAGTTAATATTTAGAACAATTATTTTCAGGTTTACAATTTTTTTAAATCAAGGAAGAATGAGGGTTTCTTGCTAAAGAAAAATTGAAATATTTTATAATATATTTTTATTGGATAATCACCTATATACCGTGTATATTTGTAAATATATTTATTTTCGTATATTAACTGTTACTACGGTGAAGGAAACATAAATATGGTGTTGCACGTCTAGGGAAATAACTTATATTTCTTTAGAAGGCGACGGTTATCTGTAAACTTTTTCCTTGTCCAACCCTGGGGACTACCACCTACATCACCACAGCGCAGTTGACCCTCCGCCGCGCAGGTAGATAAGTTGAATAGTACGCGAATTGAATAGTGCGCAACTCAGGGGCAATGCCTTGCTGCATAAAGATGGTACTGGTGTTAAGTTCACTGCATTGACTGGATGCTTGTTTCCCGACGACGCGACGCTGTCTCGGTGATTGTCAGATCTCTTAAGAGCGTGTTTCGGAGCTGCGCGTGAGAGCGTGTACGGCGACGAAGAAAAAAGTGCTATTCTCGGACATCCGAGAGTCCGTTTAGAGACTATTTACGTCTCTTGTTCGGAGAGCGTTGGTTTGAAATCGTCTTCTCCGAAGGTGAGTTCACTGTTGTTCGTTGGAATTGTTCAAACGAATTTAGAAATCCTCATTCGTGTATTATGACGTAAGAAAATTCTTTTTCTATGTTTGTTCATTACTCTTAACTTCTTTGTCCCTTTTCTTCGCTTTTCCTCCGAATAGTGACGGATTTTCCGTGGGCAGGAAACTGTCATTTAACACTTTCGTTATTATTAATCTCGAATGTTAAACTACACATAAAATCTATTTCAATTTGTAATAATAAATAGATAACTGTACGGTTTTAATTAAACATTTCTTTTGTAAGTACTAAATCCGCTACTGCAGCCCATGGGCCCTTGATCGGAATTGATGGGATGGTCCCTCGCATGCTTCCGGAGAGTAACCTAGTTTATTATCACACACACTTTGTAACTGTTTCTTACAATAAATTTAAATAAATATCAAATAATTTAGTGTTTTATTAAAGCTGTCGGAAGGTGATTGGAGTGACTCTTTTAATCTCTTTGTGTTGAATCCATGGCACACGCTCCTTCATTTTGACAAAAACTTTTCTCTGAACTCTGGTCATACGCTGTAACTACTTTTTTGGCAATAATCTTTATTACGGTTTATTTCATCGAAGGTTATATAGATACATCGCTTCTTCCCTTCTGTTTCTGGTCGCATGTAGCGTATGACAGTAAATAATTCTATATTGATGAATGTGTCGTCTGAATGTAGTGTATATTCGTATAGTTCAATACAGCAATGTCACTTAGCAAACAACACTTACACAGATAAATTGAATAATATCTATTATTCGTGACGTGGTCCCTAGAGAGAACGCAGGTGATTGTTTTGAAGTTATTTTATGAGGTTGACTTTAGTTTTAGTGTGTTTCGCAAACGTGATCGTTGCAATAGCGTCTGATGTGAACTGCACGAATACTCGAAATGTTGTCAACATTAATTTGTTTGTTTTTGGGAGAGAGTTCTCGCAATGTGCGTTAATATTATTTGTGAATTTTTTTTCAACCGATATACAAATACAATTTCATTTGTTTATTGTGCAAACGTTTCGACCATTTTTTTAACCCCCCCCCCCCACACACACACACCGTTTAATAGTGTATCCATTTTCTATATTTCTCCTAGAGATTTTTCCGATGAAGCCGACAAAGACGGTCTGAACGTTGGGGTAATATACCAATAAACTTTTCTAAACGGCCAACGTTTCGGAAACTTATATTTCCTTCATCAGGGTTGTAAATGTCGTTATTACACAATCCATCGTCACCATCTCCATGGAGTCGCACAACATGAATCACGTCACCATGGCGTCACAGACACAACTGATTGTACAGAAATTGGCCGCATAGAAAAGTGTTTGTTTGTTTTCTTCTTCTTTACGGGACCTCTCCTCAATCATTTGGAGAACGGGGTCAATAACATTGAATTAAGTCGAACCAATAAAGTGGACGACGTAGAAGCCGTGTTCGCATTTGAATATGATTGAGCTCTCCGTTGTTCATGGACGTGTCACTAGGGATTATCCTTCGTCCTCTTTCTCCTCTACATGGAAAGCAATGTGTTAGGATGCGTGGATGTGACAAGGTCTCTTTCATGTTGTTGTTCTCGTCGCATCCTCTATCGCAGGATGCAGTGAATCTCCGTCTCTAAACCAAATCATTTGACGAATGAACGCGAATCATTTTGTGTCACGCAGGACGTAGACAAACGTTGCCCAGTCTCGCGACTGGCAGCTTCCGATTTGGGAGCATTTTGCGTTGGGGGGGGGAGGGTTTCGTTGCAGAGACTCGGGCGTAATCCGTCGCGCAAAAGCACGTGACTTGGAGGTGACGAGTCGTCGTCGGCGTGGCGACGTCCGGTGCAAGTGATCACTGAAATATTGTTTCCTGATACGAGCTCGTCACATGTCTCTGTTCGTGTTAAATTAATTGGGTTTTATAAAAGAGAATAAATTGATTCTTTCCATCTTGCATTCTGTAGCGTCACTCATAACGGACACATGCTAGACAATCCATCTTCCGCCATGAGCCTCTAGGGGTTAAACTGTGAGAATAACATTTTTATAAATAACGCGAGACTTACTACCTTTTATGGAGAAACAATATATACTTTTATCACAAAATGTGTTCTGTTTGACCATGAAAGGTCGTAAGTCTTGCGTTATGTATTTAATCTGAATATATAAAGGACGTTGATTGTAGTGTATTTCTGTACATACGCAGTGATGGAACATTAAATTGCTATGTAACATTCTATTGAATCGGTCCACGACTTGACCGGTGGACTATTGGTAGACCCCTTAGCTATATCCTCCCCTAGACCACCCCCCACCCCCCGTCTCGTACCACCGACTTATTCCCCTAAGCGTACTTTGACGATTTCTTCACTCTGGGAGAGGAGAATTGCTAATTTTCGTAAACTGTTATGCGAACTTTATTGCCACTTTATTATCAATTTGTATCAATAATACTATTATCATAAATTAATAAACTTTATTGTCAAAAAAGCAGTTGCATGTGGGGGATTATAAACAAAATTTATTCTCCGAAAGCAAGCGAGGGATTTGTCATCCCATCAATTCCGACCAAGAACCCAAGGACAGTGGCGGATTTAATATTTATTTAAAAAATGTTTAATTAATACATACTGTTATCCATTTATTACTCTACAATTAATTGTAGATATTTTGTGCAATAAAAATTCGAGACAAAATGAGGGTCAAGATCTAAAACCGATATTTCGCTTACCTGTGAAGATAAACATAGATTCGTAGATTTTAGTACGTAAGGATGGAGTCTGATACATTTAGAACGTCGCTTGCCGAAACACAACCAAGGACATAAGTACCTTTTTCGAAGGTCCACAATGTTTGCTTGGCGGTAATGACACTTTCTTACTTTCTCGGTAATTTCACCCGGAAATTATCACACAATTATCTCAAAGCAAGTTTTATTTCAGTGAGGTAAAATATTCTTTGAGTTGCGTTGGAATGATGATACTCTTGGTTTCTCGAGTAAAAATATTTTATCAAACGAAGAACCTAACTTACACACTAATTAGTTAACATTCCTATTTAATAAATTAGAATGTCGACGTTATTATTCCTATAATAATATAATTGTATGACAATCTCAATAAATATAATGCATTTGAAACGAGTTATTACCAAAAGGGATTTACATTGCTATAACAATTGAATACTACAACAACAAAAGACGAATTTCGTTAAAACAAGGTAACCTCGATGCTTCAATGAGTTTTTCTTTCTTTCCGTGATAAATTAATTTGCAGTATTATTAAATAAAATTTTCTTCTTTCTTCCCGTCGCTTCAAATGGAATTTTCTTATTACTCAAGAATTTTCATTGGGCACTTCAGTTATAAATATCTTCCATTTGTGGAAGGGCAAATACCTTCGATAACACAAACGTATTCGACTGTAGTTTATTAAATTGTAAAAACCCTAATTATGCTCCACAGCGACAGTGAGATACGAACCTAACATAAATTCATCGAAGTCTCAAAATACATAGGTCGTGTCTGAAAACTGTACAACATTGAAGATATCGCAGTTCTTGGGCACGTCTTCGTAAATACGAGCACCCAGCTTTAATATAAATACTTTAAACATTTATTCATTTTAAAAAGTATTTTTGAAATTTATTTAAGAATATTACTTTAAACCAGATTTTTAGTTCGAAGTTACATCTTACATTGTTAAGTATGAATCGTTTGAATATTCCCTGAAATATAAAAGTGTTCGGAGTTTTAAGATAATGTCCCTTACTTTCACTCAAAACCTATTGAGAAGAGTATGTGTGGGTCAATAGCATAGATATGTAAATCTAATAATGTTTCCTTCGACAGTAAACAGAAAAAGAATGAGGTACAGCTTTTCAGAGGTTATTTTGCAGGTAATTGAGTACAAATTCTCCTCAAAATGTAAAGTATTCGTCCATTATAAGGTCATAAGTCTAAATTTACTTACTTTACAGTACTACCATCTCCGTGGGCTTCGTATTTCCTACGCCATCTCAGAGATTTTATTTTGATTGATGAACAAAATGACATATTTAGAAATGAATTCGTGCCTCGGAGAAGTTTCTCGAAAATTCTTTCTGAACAATTCGCTTTGTTTCATTCGAGGTGTGAATTTTCTGTTCGAAATGAGTTTATGCTCAAAGGTAAATAATAGATAATAATAATAACAATAATAATAATAAAAAATAGATTTGTCAGAAAAGCAGTTACAAACTTGGAGGATAATGAATTCCAATGAAGGCAGAGGCTAAGGATTGAACATTTCAGCTTCATTTTAGATGAGAATAAAAAGGTAGCTACGTGTTATAACCAATAGAATACCGACAAACTTGTTTAAATAAAACCCAAAACAGTTATTTGACATTTGGCGGGTGACTTCGGCATTATAAATTACTCTCTTGTCTCAAGTTGTAGAGGTCTAGAAGAGTCGCAGAGTTCCTAAAAATGACTTCACTAGAGTAGCTTCAAGAGGTGACATACATTCTCACATCTTTGAGAATCTCTTGTTACGGCATAATTTGTCCGAGATTGTTGAGGGAATAAAAATGATGCATCCCTGGTGGGGATCGAACCCACGACCTTTGGATTAGAAGTCCAACGCGCTATCCTCTGCGCCACAGGGACCGTATGAGAGGGGGGAAAGACATATCTGGAGAGTACGTAGGCTGCATGTACGATGCACCCGCTTATTTTATAGAAAACTTATGAGTTATCCACACGGGTTGTTTCTGTGTATTCTAATCCCACGTGCTCGAGAGGATTTATATGACTCTACTAGTTGCAACTTCTTGTAGAAATGTTGAGGCCGGCGACGGCTGACGGTGAATTTTCTTCATTCGGTCGATGAAACACTATTCTTCGGAGCGGATGGCAATAATATTCTACTTTTAATTATTGTTTCAACTTAAGCTTTGAAGAAAATCGTTTACCATATCCGCAAGGAAAAATCTTTCTCGGATTGCCTTCGTATCAAGATCCTCGACCTCGACTCGACAAGATTCTGTTATCTTGAATTTTTTTCTTCAGATAACAGTTGAGTGGAGGGAAGGGAAAAACAGCGGAACATTCGTTTGGCTTTTTTAGGGAAGTGATTCATATAAATGAAACAGTGGGAAGTTTTTTTTGTCTCAGCAATTTAATAATATTTTCATACGATAATTTTTTGTAAATACTTATTACGCAATGATAATATTTTTCATTTTTTATAATTTTGTGTATAGGTCTGAAATACAACTCAATTTTATTTAAGACCTATACGCAAAATTATAAAATTTGAATCAAATTGAGGTCGAAAGAAAAATGTAACATGATAATATTTTTATGAATCCGAAATGAATAACATAAACGTAACATTCAACGTTGTTCTATTCTATCTTCTTATTTTGTGATTTTGTACAAAGTAGTTTATTCGTAGGTGTGGATGTGAATGGTACACACTTTCGCTTGGTTTTCAAAGTTCATGTCTTTAATATCTTTAATATCATTGGTTCATATATTTAATATCGCCTTCATATTTACTTCAGCTAATTTCATTTTTTCGAAACTACTGTAATAAGGTTTTTAACCAACTCTTATTATATAAAATAAGTTTTTCTGCGTGTCCCGATTTCAATATGATTGCTTTGGCAGAAGTGTAAGAAAGAATTATAATTAGCGCACACGCGAATTTTACCTCAAATAACAGTATTTGCTTCAAAGTGTTGTTCAGTTTGTGGAGCGACTCTAGTGATTAAACGCTGCCTTTTGCTTCCGAAAGAATGACGCACTTATCTCCTTTTCGTAGAGGTTCATTCATTTTTTGCGTACGAGAGAATAATGTGTCTGGAAAACGTTATCATATTGCCTTCTAGTGCTCTAGTTTCTTTTTAAATGTTGGGAGGCTAATGTTTTCCCAGAATTCAAATAATTATTTGGTAGTTCCTGTACTTGGATGTTGACTAAAATTATACCAGAGATATTAAGCGAATCGTCCGTCGCTGCGGCAGTTGCTTTGCCACCTTCATTTGAAATGTATTCGATGCGTATTCGAGAAATGTTCTGACCAATAACGTTCTCAAATTTATATCTACAACATATTCTAGATATAAATGAAGAATATTAAACAATTATTCTAGATAATCAAAAGCCAATTCCAGAGGAACAAACACAATTATATTTTTCTCCAACGAGTTTGGTAAACATTTATTCCGTTCAATCACCTTTGTACATCGAGTCACAAAAACATCTTCGAAAAAGAAATAAAACTATTAGACAGATTTTCTAAAATTACTAAAAATGTTCTTTACACAGAAAATGTATGAAATATTATTTTACGGATAAATTTAAGGGGAATAAAAGTCCTTTTGTTGAAATTTTTACTAATTAGCTGAAGAGTGAATCAAGTTTCTAAGTTTTTACTCGTTCGAAAACTTTTCCTTCATTTTTTCCCTTAGATTTTTTAGATTAATGAAGTGATTGTTCTAGAAGAAACCGTGACCTTTTTTTTCGTCATTTGTTTGGAACTGATTTGTAGATAAATTCCAATCCCATGTAAGTTTTTATTTTTCTTCTGATTGTCCTGCAATAAAAATATCTGTTAGATACAACTTAATTCTTATCACACGTAAATAGTTTATAAATAATGAAAAAGTTTGTTATTTATGCTTCATTAACACATTAAAAGAAATTGTTTGATCACGAAGACTAGAAAATGTAATTAAAATTTCCACCTAAACAGCAGCCACGCATTTCCCCCAGATTTACCCTCTCAAAATTATCTAAAATTCTTGTTATAAAAATCCTTCTATATAGTTCGAAATCTTTTTATGATCGCATCTCCCTCAATCTCCGATAATTTCTGGTGGCTCCGCAAATGTAATCCATGAATTGTACAGTACACTGAATTTTAATTTTATGTACGACTATAACTATAATCATGAAGTATAGTACTATAATCATGAAGTATTTGAGATAAAGAGTGAAATATATGAAAATTAGGGTTAGTGTATAGGACTTTATTTAAACTTAAGGAGGTTCTAATACGTGCGGTCTTTGTCTCTGAGACCTTAGCCACCGCCTAATGAAGTGACTTTCTATACGTCTCGTCCTATGACAGCATCGTCTTCACGTGGCAGAACAAGCTCCTCGTCCACTCGCGCGTCGAACTCACCTGGTCTCCCACAGGCAGCGAGACGTCGACCACGAGTCTCAGGAGCGACCTACTCCTCCAGGAGCGCTGCTCACGACGCGGTCGGGCAAGTTGACGCAATAGTCCCCCGCTGCTGCGTGTAGAAACTCGACTGGCCCCCCTCCGCCACCGAAGCCTCCAAAGAAGGTGCCCCCGCCCCCGCCTCCACCGTCCCCAGGGACGCGAATTCGTTGCCTCTCGTCCGCGCTCCTTCGCTGGTACTGGTACTGGTATTGGAACTGGTATTGTTGGGGGCGCTTCTGTCGTCTTCGTCGCTGGTTGTGGAACTGTTGCTGTTGCTGCTGCTGCTGCTGCTGCTGTATGCACTTCTCTTGCGAGGTCTGTTGATCTCGGGATGTGGGATACGAAGGTTCCAGTTGCCGGCCGCCCCCGATGTTCGGGCGCTTCCCGCCGCCCCCGGGTGACGCGCGGTAGTGATGCGGCGACTGTCGCCATTTGACATCTCCACTATGCACCTGCGAAACAAACAGCAATCCCTTCGCGGCCAGGTGAAAATTGCGACGGACCGGGTCTCGAACCCGGGACCACCTGCTCTGGCCGCAGGTGTAATACCACTGCACCACCTGCCTCGATTCCTTCACCTGGCCTGTTGTGTACGGACTTGAGGAGTTGAGGTGGTGCAGTGGACACCACACCTGCGGCCAGAGCAGAATCTCCCGGGTTCGAATGCCGGTCCGTCGCAATTTTCACCTGGCCGTAGATGATGCTAACTTCCTTCCCTCAGGAATAGTGAGTTAACAATTATAATCTGAATTAATGATTTCTGTTCATGGAAATAGTTTGATTTTGAGAAATGGAGAAGGCTTCCTTTATTCCATTTTAGAATTGCTTCTACTGTTTTATACTACACTTGCATGGATGATTGAATAGATATACTTATTAGAGAGGTACACAAATACTTTTTTTTTTTTTTTTCATTATGGCACTGCGAAGAAAATGAAGAATATATCAGACATTTACATTTCACAAGATATAGAAACACGTAGCAGTCACTTTCAGTGACGAGCCGGGAATTGAACACGGGTCTCTAGTATCAATCGCAGGGGTGTTTAAATCGAAGCAGGAGACCCACCTCCCTTTCCCGACCGGTCGCCATTTTCTCCTGTCTGAAAGTAATCTCATATCTTCTTCACGTGTAAGTCACACGGAAGAAATATATGCACAAAGCAAGTAATTTCACGTATTTTATGATACCAGTATTGCTGATTGAACATTTACACTTTGCATTACAGTAATTTTTATGTCACGTTTTCCCCAAATGCATTTGAGTACGTTTGTTATAAAGAGAGACCAGTTTCATTTACTCGAATTGAGTTCTTACCGGTGATCCGTCTCCGTCATAATTATATTCCGATATTTCAGGGCAACTTCTGCTGCGCGGAAGGAAATTTTGTCTGGAATCAACGAAAGCGCTGGTGGCGCCTCCTTGAGGGGATGATGCTAACGCCTTCAGTCCGCAATCTTCCTCCGCACTGTCCACAACATGAATCAAATATTTATCTTTCCTTGATTTCAAACTGTCACCTGGAAAGGCAAAGAGTTTCTTATTAGTTCTTATCGGATAATTCATTAGGAGAAGTTTTTGTCTGTTTTTTTCAAATCGTAACAATTATTGTTATAATCTGTAGCACCTGAGCTTTTAAATATATACTGTACGTCCGTTAAAGGTCGAAATATTTATTTAATTTGATATTATTATAATGGACGTTAATTGCAGTAGAATTTGTACTTTTCTTGGACGTGTTTCGATAGATGAATATTTTGTATTGACCCTGAAGAATATTAGTGAGGTTATGTAAGCAAATACGTCAACTAAAACATAAAGAATAGCGAATTGTTTTCTTCTTTCAAGTGTAGTAGTGAATTTAAAATGGTATAATTGAAAATATAAAAAATAGTAGCGACTGCATAAGTAGCAAAGATTCCTATACCTGAAATCCAAGATGAATCAATTTAATCTTCTCGAGTAGAGTTTTTATAAATAATTGAATTATAATGTTTATTTCGACCTTGAAGGTAGACAATTTTGATTAAATTTCACNGAGTTTTTATAAATAATTGAATTATAATGTTTATTTCGACCTTGAAGGTAGACAATTTTGATTAAATTTCACAACATTTTAACAGCGGATAACTGCTATCGTCAGGTGAATGTAGTATAAACAAATATGTTGATTTTTTCTTGGTAACAAAGAAGAAAAACAAGTTAACTACTTATACAAATAAAACAATTCCATACAAAAATTAATACGAAAGAAAACCTTCGAAGCACATAATCAAAATAAGGAAGAATATATTTTGGATAACCTGTCTGTTTGTAAATTCAATGTGTTTTTAGTAAATTTGATGTGTAACATTTCTGAATAACACGTTTGTAGTAAATTTGCTCCCGATCTAATATTGAATTGAATTGTGTTGGTCTTGTGTATCAATCGTGAGGAGAGTGTCACGGTTTATCGTAATTTGTTGCACTTGTCATTCTACTTGCATACGTTGAAACATCTGACTTGATGGAAGGAAAACCAGAATGCTTAAGTAAAAAAATACAAATAGAAATGAAACCTTCTGTTCCAGATTTGCAGCATTGAAGGTTTGAGAATAGACGCCTCACTCTGTCCATGAGCGCAAGTTTTGTCTTCAGACGACTCCTGTCTCATCGGAATCAGCGTGCACGCGGTTCACCAGGCAACGTAAGTAAACACGAACAGCTTTTATTATGGAAAGTTGAACATCACGCAGCGTTTGGCTTCGATTCGATATATCTCGAATTGAAGTCTCGCATTCGAACACAGAGAAAGAACGTGAGAGAAGAGAATAGTACACGGGAGGAAGGTCGCCATTTTGTGTAGCGCGACAGTTTGAAAGATGTGAAGCACATACAATGTGTACATTGATTGGTGTATGTGACATTTATTATAAAAATAATAATGGATTAGGAAATGAATTATTTCTCTTTGTAAATCGACTGACGTAACGGAAGAAAGTTAGAATTCCAAATTTCATTTAACCTTGCGAACCACTCGGAACAATAACCGTCAGATTTGAAAGATATTTTACTCTGAAAACTACGAATTTAGATATCGATAGCTATCACTAATCGGGAATTATTTATATAATTGCCAACACATAATAATACATTTCTGACATTTCATTGAAAATAATTTTTTTAATAAATAATAAGTTCGATTTTTGTATCATCTTTTAAATACTTTCCCACAGTTACGACTGAAAGTGTTCGTAAAGGCGTTGCACTAAAACAGTAAGATTTTAAAATCTGGAAAAATTAGAAAGTGAGCGGCTGAGGACATTTGCTGAGGACACTTGCACCCTCTTGTGGTTCCTGTATTATTGCTGATGAATTTTGTGAACAGCAGTGATACGTCGAACGACCGACAGAGAGAGCGCGCGATGCCGTGCAGAAGCACAGACTACATAAGAAGTACGCGTTGAAATAATTTTGAATTTTAATCGATTATAAAATGTACTTCGGCAATGGCGTGCTAGTAAAGGAATATGAAAGTCAATGAATTCACTTTAAAACAGATAACGTCTTAACGTCTGCAATAATAGTAGAAGAAATAAATAAAATGGCGTCATTTTATAGCAAACAAGTTTACTAAAATATTTTTTTTAATGAACACCTATGTGGGCGTAGATAACAATACAATTTTACACATTGGAAATCTAAAAATAGTTTTAAAAAATTTGAAACAGTCACCTGATGACGTCTCTCACCACGAAGTTATAACAAGTTTTTACTCCTGTTATTAACTATTTTTCAATTTCAATGTATTAGATTTTTTAATATCATTTTGTGTAAACGTTTATTGTTATCGACATTCACAATGTGTTTTTTGTCTTAAATATCTTAATNCCACGAAGTTATAACAAGTTTTTACTCCTGTTATTAACTATTTTTCAATTTCAATGTATTAGATTTTTTAATATCATTTTGTGTAAACATTTATTGTTATCGACATTCACAATGTGTGTTTTTTGTCTTAAATATCTTAACAAACTTTTACCTGCTATAAAATAAGGTCATTTTACTTCTTTATTTCATGATTTCACATTATTATACCGAGCGGTAACCGGAATATAAGAAATTTAAGTTCTTGAATTAAAATTCACGTATTCAGTGACAGAGCGGAAGCAAACTCTGTGTTCGCTAGAGATCCCTCTTTGATCGTCTGGTGGATAGAGTCTCAGAATAGAGCGGACGCGGAAAATCTAGAAAGAATGGGATGGGAAGGATGAATATTTTACAAAGTGTACACTGCCTCTAATGCCGGCACTTTACTTGGCTTTGCGATATTTGTGTAGCGTATTCGCTGTATTTGGCAAAATATTTGACGTATTCACAAATACCACAAACATGCCATCCGCACATAATACGAACAAGCATACCAATAATGCCATATATATTTTGTTTTACCAATGATGGACGGTTATTTATTTGATATAATTCAACAAATATTTACACTGTTTCGGTTTTTCATCCCATAGAAATGTTCCAGTCCATATTAAACAAATTGTAGGATAATAAAAGTCAAAATATAGGTTAAAGGACCAGATCTCGATCACGCACGCTCTACTGAGCGAAACACGGCAGAAACCAAAAGTGCGGACTTTATTTGCCCCACCGGTGGCTCAGGTGGGGTCAGAAAGATTTGTAGCTTTTTCACACGAATGTCCCAATTCATACAGACAGCCGTGAATACTGAAACGCGAACCCTCCTATTCCCCTCTACCATCAATAACTCTATTATCCTAGTATCAATAACTACTCCTACTAACCCCTCCACGTGGGTCAAGTTGTAGATAACACCCATCTAACTTGCCCACCTATACTCCTACCATTCTACCCTCCTACCTCCTATCGCCTCAAGTAGATAAGCTTCAAAAGCACCAAGCTACATTTCCTCCCATTTACAAATACTGCAATGGAAAGTGAACGGTTCACGCAAATATTTGCCTCACTTGAGTCCTTTGATGTGTGACTGAAAACCGATAGGAGCACGGATACGGTTGTTTGCGTAGAGCAAATGCACCCAATACAGATAAGTAGCTCATTTACACGTGGCAAATGTGTCGGCAAATACACAAATTCGCAACGACAAGTGAAGAACCGGCATAATAAACGGACGAAATAGAAATCAGCCCAAAACTGGCTCATTTTCTCTGTACTTGTCATCGATTGAGGCGAGTGAGCCTGGAAAAGGTTCTGGTGGGTGTGGCTTGTCCAAGGACGCAAAGATGGCGTCGTATATGGAATAGGCAACATTCAATTCTCTCAGGATTCTGACCCTGCCTCTTCACGGAAGCGTACGTGCAGCAAACTGCTGGAAGTGGGAGCTGTTTTGTTAAGTTTCCTCATAGGAAAAAGATCGAAGTATCAAATATATTCAAATGTATTCGCCACTAACACAACTTACTTATATTGAAAAAGAATACGTGACACACACTCAAATCGATCTGAAATATCTCTTAATGGGAGTTTTATATCGTTATAGTTAACATCTACTTTCTTCTCTCATTAAAAAAAAATGATTTGCTATGTTGGGATATTCGTTTCATATATTAATGTTCGTAGCAAGCCAATAAATAATTACTTCATAACCCCTATATGCCGTTTTACATTTCAGAGATATTTTTCAATCCTCTCCGAGAATTTTCACTAAACATGCTAAGGTATTCTATTTTTATTGCAATTCTGCTATAGTATCACATTTTTAAAAGACTTGTTGCTAGTAACTTCAGAAAACAAACACTTGAGTGTTCCAAACGTCTTTTCCATTTAGTTTCTTGACACATTCAACGAAAAACCGTTTAAAGAAGGACAGTTGTTATATGGACAGTTAAATGTACAATTGNCAATTATTATTACGTAGTGATTCATTTTTATACACAAATGACAAATTCCTAAACGACAAATTCCATGGTTGTTACATTCAATCTTCAAAGTTAATAAATGATAACCGCGAAGGTTTCGTCAATAATAAACCAAAACATTTAAGACAAAACCTACACGTCAGTACGAATGTCCAATCTGCAAGTTACGAACGACGTTTTTAAATAAAATCACTGCATTATTAAAGAACCGTTTATTTTATGTTCTTAGATTTTTACAGTCTCACTTTTTAAAGGTTTTAGCGCATTTTAATCCGCTTTAAACTCTATTGAGTACATAAGCTAGTTTTGTGAGGAGAATTTGTTGAAGTTTAAAAATCGTGGCATACATTATTGCCACAAAATTCCTTGAAGTAATTACTTGACAGGGTTTGAACACTTCCAAGATTGACCATATTGGATTAATGTAAGCAATGAATCGACACATGAGAGAGTTTTCAGAATCACCAAATAAAGAATGTGAATGTTAATTAGATATGGCAGCTAAGGAAGGTGTGCCAAGAAATTCGAAACTATTGGTTACTGGATGCAACACAAGTATACACGTCATACAACTCCTGCAATGTTTCTTAAAGGGAAGAACCACAACTTGATAATATTCAAAAGCATATTTACACGTTGCGTGTACTAGTTTCTGGTTAGTTCCTCTCTGAATTTAATGACACAGTTTGTGTGGGAGATGATTAGTTCTGCGGCTTAATTTTGTCACAAATAATTCTACTTTACTTGATTTCTACTGAAAACAGTTTTCACAGTATTGATGGTTTGGTACAGTGTATATTTTCGGATAATCTATCCGCCCTGTTATATAGGGATTGTCCTTCAAATACATCCTGAATTCCGAAAATCAGGTAAAATGATTGATGTATCGTAAATGAACACTCTGGCATTGAGTTGGTGAGGTTCCGGGTTCTAAAAAAGGGAAAGAAATGAAAAATAATAATGTCACATTCATGTTGGATATCAACAAACTTTCATTTGTCAGTGTTTCAATTTACTACACACATTCTTGTTTGTGATATTTATGTATAATGTTTCATTTGTATGTAGAAGCCCCAAGTTATCACATTTATTTATATCATAATATCTAAAATATTTTTACAGAAGTTAGCAATTTTATTGATGTAAGCTCTCTTAACGTTTTCTTCATTATGTAACTCTGTCAGTAAATTAGAGACGTAAAATGCATTGAGAAATTATGATAAGTATAAGCAGTATTTATAATATAACATATTATATTCTCATAAATATTGTACATCATAATTTATACCATTTGCCTTTACATACAATTTTCTCTCTCTACTTCTTTTCTATTTTCGTATTCCGCGCACTACTTGCCCCGAATCGTCTCATTATTTGCCTGTCTGTGCCTGTCTGTGCCTGTCTGTGCCTGTCTGTGCCTGTCTGTGCCTGTCTGTGCCTGTCTGTGCCTGTCTGTGCCTGTCTGTGCCTGTCTGTGCCTGTCTGTGCCTGTCTGTGCCTGTCTGTGCCTGTCTGTGCCTGTCTGTGCCTGTCTGTGCCTGTCTGTGCCTGTCTGTGCCTGTCTGTGCCTGTCTGTGCCTGTCTGTGCCTGTCTGTGCCTGTCTGTGCCTGTCTGTGCCTGTCTGTGCCTGTCTGTGCCTGTCTGTGCCTGTCTGTGCCTGTCTGTCTGTGACGCTCATCCGCTTGTCGTTATCGAACATCAAGTCCTTTGCTCTTCAACTATTTCGTGTTCTTCTGTTTCGTGTGACGTCAGCGTCTTTTCATTCGAACCAAAACATGCGAGGTGCGTTAAGAGGAGACGGACTTCAGCCTTGTCTTCATGTTGTTCCTCCGAATGGCTTTCAGCCAAAGAATCAGTTCTCAAAGACTGACAATAAATAAATAGATTTTTAATATGTTATAAAAATATCTCCTTTTTTAAAAATGATGTATGATTATGTATTTTGCCTCATCTAAGGACGTAGCCAGGAGTGTATTTCGGGGACTGTCCCCACTCCTGAGGGTTACAAATTTTGAAAATATTATGCTTGAAAACACGTTTTAAGCTACCTGAACACCATTCAAACCACTGAAAAGCAGTATTTGCTACGTCTTTTAAATTATTATTTTAAAAAAAACTAAAAATTTATCGTGGATCATATATTACACCTTTGTATAAATTCGAAAGCGCATTGTTTTAGCCCGAAGACAGGGTTAAAAATTGTGTTTTCAGTTTTGATGATTCACTGCTGTTCAAATATATGTTTTAGGATAGACAAGCGATCCAATATATTAATCTCCGGGTGGAATTGTTCTAGTGATTATTATAAATATTCGGAAATACGTCTAATTTGTATTCCAATAAATAATTTGACAGAACACTTTGTCAATGTGTGAATGAAAGAGTTAAAGTCTTTTAAAAGTTCCTCATCCTGGCCCGGGTTTTTCTCCGTTTTTCCTTCGAGTAGAGGCGGATTTCTTATACAAGTTCTCTAGGCTTTGTCTAGGGGCATGTTTAATGAAACAATAAATTGTGAATTTAGTGTTATTTCAATTCTTATGATTTTTAAACACTATACTCAGAATAATCTATAGTTCGATAATAACTTGTACATATAAATTTACAAACATATTTGCGTTAAATTACAAACATATTGACATTCTATTAGTATTATAACTCGCAGCTAACTTTTTGTCTTATCTAGGAACTTATGCTGAATTTTTTGAATCCGCCTCTGCCTTAGGAATTGCCCTTGATCGGAATTGATGGAATACGTCCCTTGCTTGCTTCCGGAGAGTAAATTAGTTTATTGTCCTCCACGTGGTCATACGCAGTTTGTACGGTTTTTTGACAATAAATTTATTATTATTATTATTAAACAAAATAAAACATGCTTATATGGTATCTTTCCATTTACTGTCTTTATTTACAAGAAGACATATCGCGAAAACATGTTTTCTCTTTGAACTGTGATGGATACAACATACCAGAAGTGATTCACAATATGAGACCAAGACTATCATATACTATACTCTATGTGGATGTATCTGAGTCTTGCTTCAGTAATGTTCATCTTGGGTTCTTGCTGGTCTGGGTATCGATCTTGTCCGATTGTGTCTAGTTCTGTACATAGAACTAATGGTTGTAAATAAAATCCCTTCGAAATTGGTTTTTTTATATCCACATTTATCTTTTGTTGAAAAAATGGTATATGAGTTTCAGGTACATGTATCATTTTGAGGTATATTTTAATTCTTTGGAGGAAGAGGTTTTGTGGAAGTCACGATTGGGAGAGTTTTGATAGAACGTGACGAAGCGTGACGCGGTGGGGGGTAAAGATCGCGTGACACAAATTGTGCGAAGAAGTTGGTGTTGGAATATGTTCAGCTGAAAGTGCTGCAGTGGAGGTAGCAAAACGGAGGATCCGCTTTACACGAAGGAGCGAGAGAGACAGACTGCGTCTTTGAAAGCGCCGAGGGGCGACGCATGTGGGCTTCCTGCCAAGAAGCCGCCCCACCCAGGCTTTTGCCCTCTCGAGCTCACTCTACATTCGCTTTCACACGGATTCAAATAAAATTCAATTTTCCTCTTCTCATTTGATTAAAGAGATACAAGTACAATTGTATGAATCGAAATTATTAAACTGATTTTTTTCTAAACAATTATTTATTATTATTCAGAGTGAACGTATAAACACGTTTGATTTATCTTTTATTTTGGTATCAAAAGGAAGACAAATCAGCCACGTGGACAAATGAAACGGTTCCATAGACAAATAAATAATAAATAAATAATAAATAAATAATAAATAAATATTATTCGCGATGGCAGCTGAAACTTTGCGGCTTATAGTAATAAAAAATTGTCGGTTCATTAATTTCAATTTAGTTATACTTGTAGCCGTGAATAATGACAATTATATTGGAATTTGTCCGAAACCTCATTATTGAACATTATAAATGTGTTATGGTCATCAAGGCTTATTATTAATCTAGAATTTTAAGAGATTATAATCGTTAAGATAAATTTCCAACAATTTCGTGATAAGAAAAATGGATGATGGAAAGTGTTAACTTCTCTTGAAAATAACTTTTTATAATATTTTCTGTGGATATTTTTAATTTAAGGCTTTTTTGTTCTTTCATATATTTTTATTATAAGATTCACTGTCATTACATGATACACTATTCTCATACAAATGATAATTTCAAACCTATTTGTAAGCATCATTATTAATATTACCCTGTTTAAATTTCATCTACATAACTTAATTATTTCTCAAATCTTTCTTCATAACCAAAAAATTTTATAATCCACTTTTTTTAAAGGACTGGTTAAAGGTATGTACTGTACATAGGTCGTTTGACTTGATCCAACTTGTCCGCAACTAAGTCTTTGCAAAGTGCTATTTTTTCTTTCTCATTCCCTATCACTATATCTCAGTAGATATTATTCTTAGCAGCTCACGATATGTGTCTTTATTTACAAGATATGTGTGTCGTAATTTTCCTCTGGGGCGCAGATAAGTCCACACTACGATCGGAATTGATGGAATCATTGTCCCTTGTGTGCGAACGGAGAGAAAATTAGTTTCTTGTCCTCCACATGGCAATATGCTCTTTGCAAGTACAGTAATTAACAAATTAATTATTATTATTGTGCTCATCGGTAGCGATAAAGTGTTTCGTTGAAGACATATGAATTAATACCATTGGTAAAATTATTTATATTTGCAATTAAGGATAGTTTATAATATTTGTTAATATAATTTCATTATCTTTTTGTAATTTATAATGCTCGGAATAAAGATCAATTCTAAGTCGTTGGACAAAACAGTTCAGATACAGTCCAGAGATTGTAATATAATATATAATATCTTATATATTTATATAAGTTTTGAAATTACACTTGTAATGTGTGGCGATCGTCAATTCACTCACTAAAGAGAAAATAAAATGTATCGAAACTTGTAGCTTCTTTTTTTTATATAATTTTTTTAGCCTGTATTTACTCGTAAGAGATTGCTGTTCTTTAATGTGAGTGAATACTCCGATCCAGCATCGTGAAAACAAGTTGAGGGAGAATAAAAAAACTTCCCATGCCGGGAATCGAACCCGGGCCTGCTGGGTGAAAGCCAGCTATCCTAGCCACTAGACCACATGGGATGGCACGGACGATGTGGTTTGGTAGCGAGTATACTTTTGCAAACCAGTAACTTATGAAACATGTTGAATGCGTATTGAATGCCGAATGCTGAATGTATACGCCTTTACTAAAGGTTTTCCTCAGGAGTTCTGATTCTCATACGACACGAAAGCGAAAAGCAGAAGCACGAAAAGCTAAGAAGAAACGCGATGGGGACTGAAAAGAATCACATGCAGAAGAAAGTCGTGAGAAATTCGGAATTCAGTGTTATCCTCGAACTCAAGATAAGCTTCGCAAACTAATATACGTATTATATTTGATGTTGGCAGGTAAGTCTTCTACTTTTATCGTCTTCCTCCTACATTACTTTACTCTTATCCCTCTTTTAATTACATCCATTTCATGGAAATGACTTGATTCAGACGTTTCCTTGGTATTCTTATCTTGTGTTATTTATTGTTTAATTGTGTATTATTTGTTGTTCTAATGAATATGTCTATACAACGTGTCCTTGCATTCAGTGCTTGGATATACTAAACTTCAATTGCTTTCCCTTTGTTTATTATAATTTTTTTCCTCAGGGTTTGATTTATATTCTTTGGTTTACGTTTAATCTGCCCACTCAGCGTTTGGTCACCTGTCAATAGTCGTCAACCAATAAAATTTGTTCAGACAAAATTAATATAACTGTGTGGATTATAAAGATGGGTATAATTTATACCGGAACGTCTATTTTCGTTGGGGACAGGGGTGGCAAGCGCGATTAGTTATTTTCAAAGTTTTTGATTTGGAATTATATTCGAAATATAAAGTTTATTAACTTATTAGATAATTCTATCTCTCGTCTACATAATTGGTACTTAAATAATTTACCCATAGTATTCATTTAATTAGGTATGTACGTGACATAATAAATATGCTGAAGAACCAAGAATAGAGATATACCTCTAATGAAAAAACTGGCTTAGCTACGAATTGTTGCAATGTAGCAGCATTTCCATTTCTCCTCTGAACTCAGACATATTTACCTTCCAGTACAATTAAAGTTCACTATGTAATGATATTGTATGTTTTCTTAGTTAACGTGTGTATAATTAACAAATTTAAATTCAACCAAAATAAACAGACAAAAAGCTTTCCCATAATCTCAATATAATTAAGGAATTTTGAACACAAAAACAAAAATAGTACGGTATAAAAAAGTTGAAACGAAAACAAACATAGTATTTTTTGATTTTGCGTTCAAAATTCCTTAATTATATTGAGATTATGGGAAAGCTTTTTGTCTGCTTATTTTGGTAGAATTTAAATTTGTCTATCTCAAAATACGTTCTTAGTTCAAGAAATAACTGCTGCAGTTTAGATGGACTGGTCATTTTGTATATTTTACATATAGGCCAAGTCAATCTCGTGAATTATAAACAATACATTTACTAAACTATTAAGTTGTAGGTAGAGAGATCTATTTTTTTTCTGATTTCCAAAGTTGTAGCCCCTCTCAAATGACGCCTCTAATTTATATTCTCCTTATACTTTCTTTCTTGTTTATGATTGTATTTTTGTTGAACTCGTATAAGATTAACCAAATGAGTCCTGCAACAATTTTTGTTTTCGTTTGTTCAAAATATTTCACACTTTTGATCCTAAGCAGTTCTTAAGTTTAGTAGAAATCGTTGTAACACCTAGACGTTCAAAATTCTACTTGCGCTGCTAGGAGTGTCGTAAGAGGAACAAAGTAAACCGAAGTGTTTCTTCCAAGAAACGATGCAACAAAGTCTCCTCTGTTCTTGTGACCTGCAAAAGGAATGTATCAGGGAGTTCAACGAAAGGAAGGATTTCTATGTCCTCTGTTCCACCAACTATGTATTCCTTCTTCTTGTCCTCCTCCTCTCATTTATCTATTATCTTCTTCTTCTTCTTCTTCGTCTAAGTCTTCTCTTACGCGAACACACACAAAATCCCTCTCGCGGGGATCGAAGATGAGACTCATGTCACCAAGAAAACTAGTGATGCAATACAATTTTTTTTTTGGAAACACGGAAGAATGAGGGTTTCTTGTTAAAGAAAAATAAAAATATTTTATAATACTTTTTTTATTGAATAATCAGCTATATACCGTGTATATTTGTAATATGTTTAATTTCCTAGATTAACTGTTATTACTGTGAAGGAAATATAAATATGCTGTTGCCCGTCTAGTGGAATAACTCCTCTATTTCTTTGGAGCGGCCACACGTTGACGGCGACGGCAGTCTGTAAAGTATTTCCTTGTCCAACCCTGCGGACAACCGCCCACATCACCGCAGCTCCACCCTCCGCCGCACAGGCATGCGTGAGTTTAATCGTGCGTGAGTTGAATCGTGGGTGAGTTTAATCGTGCGTGAGTTGAAAAGTGGGGACCCCCTTAAATTTAGTCGCTCTGACGCGCATAATACCTTAGAACCAGAGAACGGTCGAGTGATATTTCCCCAACACAGGTATAACGCTTGCCAGGCATTATGTACTACAATGTGTGGAATACATTACAAAAGAATTATATTTAATTTATTTGAATGTTTAGTTTGAAGCATTTGTTTGGTGTATTGAAGACATTAAACGTTAAATATTGTTTAGTTATTATACATATTCATAATTTCCAGTTTGTTTTGTAATGGATAAATTTTTTTTTCATATTTTCCATACATTCCTTAAATATTCATTTATTTTACCTTCTTTATGTAGTAATTTTTTAATATATTTGAGTCTTTTTCATTTTTTAGCATGTAACTTACTTTCATAGTTATTGAGACACAGCAGTATCTTCATCATTGCCATGGTTATAAAGTATATTAAATAAAAACGACTGAGTGAATTCGCTAGAGGGAACATCTTAAAAATAAAAATTGAGGTTTGTTTATTTATTTATTGGTTCGGTGAGAGCTCTTCCTCCTAAACGCGACTTGGGAGTCTCGGGTGAGGATTTTGGGAAGGAGAGATGTTGGGATGACGGAATGCTTGAAATAATTTTTTTATGAAGGCGGTGGTTTTTTTTAATAAAGATTCGCTAGGCTCTTGCCTACGGGCGACATCTATTGAAATAATTATTAGCGAATTTAGTTTTATTTAATAGTTACGAATTATCAACAATACTTTTCGAATGATTTAAAACTTGATGACAATACGTACTTGTGAAATAACTTTTCTATGTTTTATTAAATACAATATTAGTTGATATTTTTTAATACTATTACTCGTGTCGAACAAATTTTTTTTATCGTTAGGAGTATGTTGAAGTGTTAAACCCTTAGCCTCTGCCTTATTAGGGCCCTTGGTTGGAAATTGATGGGATGATTGTCCCTTGCTTGCTTCCGGAGAGTAAATTAGTTTATTGTCCTCCACGTGGTCACATGACGGAGTTTGTAACTTTTGCTTTTTTTACAATAAAGTTTCTGATAACACTTATATAAGAGTATTTAAACATTGCTAACAATCTCCCCTCACGCGATACGTAACTTCAGCGCTCGTTGCTTAGTTACCAACTTTACTCCTAGATGGCGTTGAATGCATCTGTTTCGATATCATGCAATGAATGTGACTGTCCGAAATCATTCATTGCACAGCATGATATTGAAACAGTTTCTGAACTGTCGCAGAAATCTTCGCCCGAAGACGAGCAGCCTTTTTTATTCCCGTAACTGGATTTTAAATGATATTAATTTAAATAATAATCCCATCCTGGCCCGGGTACTCCTCCGGTTTTCCTTCGAGTGGAGACGAATATATTATACAGACTCACTGTGTTCTTGCCCGAAGGGTCGACATCTATTCGATCAATTAATCTCGAATTAATTGCTATTTAATAGTTACGAATTATCAACAATAATATCCGAATAATCTATAGTTTGATAATAATACATTCTTCTGAATATTTTTTTTTAATTTCATTAAATACAAATTTTGTTGGTATTCTGTTAAATTTATGATACGTATTTCGTGGTTAGGAATTTAAAGTGAAGCTGAAATTGTTTCAATCCTTAACCTCTGTCTTGGGAGGACCTTTGATCGGAATTGATGGAATACGTCCCTCGCTTAGTTGCTTCCGGAGAGTAAATTCGCTTTTTGTCCTCCACGTGGTCATACGCAGCAGTTTGTAACTTTTGCTTTTTTGACAATAAATTTATTTATATTCAATTTATGTGAATTTTGAAATACTGGTAAATATTTTATGCGAATAATAAATAGTTTATAAAAATCGAACGTTTTTGATCTCTTATTGATTTAACTCTAATTATTATTTATTTAACTGTAGGGAGGACGGGAGAAAATTTTCAAAATTACTAATTTTGAACGAGGTATGTTGAATTATGTGATATTTCGCTTTGTTATTAGTTTTAATTTTTTTGTCTTCTAAAGTTTACTTTCTTTTGTTGTGTATATATTTTTTGTATATTTGGTGCGAAATTTTTAAGATATATTTTTTGTAACCCTGATGATATTCTACATGCATCGAAAAGTTCGAAGGGAATTTTAATAATTTCGTACGTTTGTGACCAAATGCGAAGAAAGTATAGTTAAACAGTTTATATTTTGTTTGAACGAACGACAAACTATTGCTGATGTTAGGAAGGGCACTACTTCCCCCCCCCCAGCCCCCGACACACACACGAAATAGTAATAATAAAAGGAAGGTTTATACTTGAAAAAAAAAACAGTATACCTGTTGAAAGCAACAAGACCAACAAATGAAATCCATAAAAAAAGACTTCATAGGACACTCGTAGAATCAAAGAAATTTTTTTGTTAAAAACAAAAATAATTTTAAATATGTAATTTTTAAGGGGTTTTTCTTATGAAAACTGCACTTTTAGTATGTTTAATGCGTTTGATGTGCGAACAAATGTCTTAAATAACAGTTGAAATTTTACGTAATAAAAAATCCGGTGGAGGGAGTCGCACACCTCGATACTCCCCCTAATACCTTTCCTGCCGACGAAGTGTTCTTTAAAAGCTAAAATAGTTATAAGCATATTTGCATCCCTTTCATACAAATGTTACACGTTTATGAGATTAAACCACTTAAGGCAGAAAGCAGAAGCACGAGCAGCGTGGCTAGAATTAAATCAGCAAAAATATCTCAAATCCGAATAAATAAATAAATAAATAAATAAACAAAATGGACTTACTGCGATTTCAACATGAAAAACATTTAAACCTCACCGTCATTTAAATGAAAACATTTACAATTATAATTGATATTGAAATACATTGCATCTTAAGGCGTAAACACTTATTTGTAAAATAAGAGCAACTTTTGAATCAGGAAAGTGATGGAATTTTACTTTGATTTTTAATAAATTTTCCTCTGTGGTATTTTTCTGTACATCACTTTTATCTATAGGTCACTTTTGCCTTTGAGGTGAGATGAGGCATAAAAACCACACAGAAACTATTTGTGCTTCCATATTTCTACATTTCGCTTCTCTTCTCTGCCTCATTTCAAACGAGTCAAGCAAAGAGTTCCTGAATATTATTTGTGCTATATTATTATTAACAAATACATAGAAATTAAAGCATGTTTTCAATCATTGTTATTCATAGTGTTGTGTTCTACAACAATTAGAAAACAAATAAAGGAAACAATTATGCAACCCAGTGATTTGACCAAGTTGCATTGAGTGCTGGCCCCCACATTAAGGAATCAATCGAAGCATTGTGTAGGAACGGAGCGAGGTGCTGCGAACCAATGGGCGTTCTGTAAGCGCTGTCCAGACAGGTGTGCAGGTGGGGCGGCCGGCGCTCCGTCGCCATGCAGATCACTCAAGGGTGGCCTCGTCACGCGCTTCGTCCGTCCATTCGTGTTATTCATCTCCTCTCTCTCTCTCTGGAGCGCAATGAACTTGAATTCTCTCGCGGTTTTTCAGTAGCAAAGAGTTAAAAGCAAACACTGTATTGTGTGAATCGCCTTCACTAAAGTCAACTTGCCAACTATTTACATAACTTGGAAATATTCATCAAACTACTCCTTATTCATTAATAATACATTCTACTTATTTTTTTTATATTGGACGAGAACAATTATTTTGTAATTGTTAAAACTTGATCATTGATTTACTCTGTCGTTTGACTCCTTCTTTGACAAAGGTCGCTTTGTCATCAAGCTACGTGATGCAGCTGCCATTTCCGTTAGAACACAATTTCCCACAGTTTTTAGTAAATTATTCTTGAAAATGCCCCCATAAGGATGAAAGTCTTAACATCATTGCGTTTCTATTTCCGTTTGCTATGTTTTAGTAGGGTTTTTTTAGCAGTGCTAAGCCGGAACTTTTGTCAGAAAATATATTTTTTTTTAAAAACACGAGCCCGCGAAAGTTTCTCCACATAAGTCCATAGTAATGTAAAGTCAAATAATTCAAACCGTAAGGAAAAGAAAATTCATCGCCACTGGATAGAGAATGGTTTAAACTCTCACTGAAAATATTTTTCGGGGGTTACTTACACCTAGTCGCCGACACACGTAATACTTTGATTGTCATCTCTTGTTCTGACATGTCAAAATGTCGATAGGGTTGTTGCGATATCGGTTTAATTCTGATATTCCTAATCGATTTCGATATTTGGTATCGATATTCCGATAATATCGGACCCAAATATCGATATGATCAATATAGAATTATATCGATATTTGATTCATTTTTAGCACTCAAGAAAACAACTCATTTATTATGTAACGACGATGCAGGGGTTACCAAACTCGGAAATGTCAATATTTAGTTGAAGATAGAGAGAGAATATATTTTCAGGTAAATTTTAACAATTTCGAGTTTGATAAACTTAAGGGATTTTTTTTCTCAAAATGGAAGATAGATAAAATTCAATTTTCAGCTTAATGTTAACAATAATAAATTTATTGTCAAAAAAGCAGTACAAACTGCGTATGACCACGTGGAGGACAATAAACTAATTTACTCTCCGGAAGCAAGCAAGGGACCATCCCATCAATTCCGATCAAGGGCAATTCCTAAGGCAGAGGCGGATTCAATTTTTTTTTGCATACGTTCCTAGATAAGATAAAAAGTTAGATGCGAGTTATAATACATATATAATGTCAATATGTTTGTAATTTACGCAAAAAATGTACATGTACAAATTATTATCGAACTATAGATTTGACAACTTATATGTTTAAAAATAGTCCAAATGCGGGGGATGGGGGGGGGGGTATGAGAAAAGACCGAAGGAAAGTTCATGAGATACGTAAGAAATATATATTTTACAGTAGATTTTATTATAAGAATAAAGACATAAACACCGAATACGTTATTGATTACTCATTAAAAATAATTGAAAATGAAGAAAAGTAAAAACTTATAAATTCTATTTAATGTCTATTCGAACCAAGCATCGTCTGAAACATTGGCCAAAAAAACAACAACACGTTTTTGCACGCACTTTCCAGATAAGTGATTTCTATCTTCAGTTATGGTGGCACCAACTTTAGAAAAGGACCTTTCACAAGGTACTGATGTATCCATGTTGAGAAGATATCGCCGTGCCAGTTTGTAGAGCCCAGGAAAAATGGTCTTCATCTCTTCCCGTTGTTCAAGTGGATTTGTAATTTTTCGACTAAATGTGTGAGCTACACTCCAATATTAAAATTAATCCAAAGTACGTAGTATTTGAAGAGCTCTGTAGTGCAAAAGCAACTAAAGAGAACGCGTAACCCCCTTTGCTGAGGGTGGCGGTGGTGTTTTCCACATTAGCGACTCATCTTCTTCCTCCCCCACCCCGGTCTCGTAGTTTTATCTGCAGAAAAGTGTTTTATCTGCGTTTTATCTTTGCAGAGTTAAGTTTGTTCCAAGGAGGTTCCGCAATTTTGTTCATGAAGTCGAAACCCTATATTTGTTTGCCTGACGATATCACGATTATAGCGAATGCTGTATATCGATATAATATCGCAAATATGGATAATATCGCAACATCCCTAATTGTTGAACATAAAGCAGAACTCAATTCAACTGCGTCGCGAGGGTCCTCTTCCGAGCAAATGATCGCTGTATTCCTCCTTGAATGAGGAATTCTTGTTTACATTTATAGGAAGTATGTACTGAAACATTTTTTTGTCCTGTACTTATAAAAATATTTAAGTATTAAAAAACTGGTTACTAATATTTTGGAAAGAGCAGATCACAAGGCAACAAGATTTTGGAGTTTGCAAAATTTTAAGTGTTCTGTAGTATTCCGTGCACGCGAATTCAACAATAGTATTTTTCTTCCTCATTAGGAATTTTGGCAAAATTTTGAAATTTCTGTTACGCTACAGGCAGGATTATTTTTTTAAGAAACTGCTTCAAAGCGAGTATTTTTGAAAAATGAATCGCTACTACGAAGATATGTCCCAAAACAATTTTAAATGCTATGTTTGAGTTGACGTATGAAGGGAGATTTAAATAGTTGTATTGGGTACTTTCATGTGATATTGTTTATTTCGTGCTTTGTTTTGAGTGCGTAACGTTTTCAGTCCTGATTCGTTTTGTTTCATATGTGGCAGTACTGTTGTTGAAAGGGACGGCATGTTTTGTAATGAACAAGGTAGGAGAAGATGTCACCAAGATAGAAACAATATATGGAAAGACGTTATCAAGGACTCTGGAATTTGAAATTAGTTCTGGGATTCTTCATATGTTTTACGGAAGAAGAAAGTCATTTGAAAGACTGCAGATGTCGTCCTCATGACTAATTCATTCCTCTGTTTTAAATATTCGTCAATTTTTGATTTAATAAATAGTTTTTATTTGTTTCTACCCTTCTTTCTTTGGATTTTATAATTATCCAAGACCTTGCAAATAATGTCACAGGAGAAATTGGACCTCAACATAAATTTTGTTTTTGTGATTGTAAAATTACCTGACCTGCCAGACCAAAATAAGTGCCATTTTTTAACACAGCACAGTAATATTATCCCAAATCACCCAGACAGCAAGTTTAATATTGTAGGTTTGTGTAATTATTGCTAAAAGCTTACAAGTTTTATTAAAGTAGCGGCCATGTTCGTTAGCAGCTGGAAGACCGCACACACGTCTTTTTTAGACGCAAACTTCATTCTTTATTGCAGTGGCAGGAATCAATGAAAATGTGACCAATAAATTGTAGAATCAATGATATAGAATGTTCAGAAGTGCAAACAAGATTTGACTCCTCAAAAATAAAATGTTTTAAATCAAAATAATAATTTTTCAATCACCTTCTGATTTACACAAATTCTCAGACAGTGCAGTAGATTCATTTACTGAAATTAATACACATTTACTTCTAAAAGTTTAATTTGAAACAAGTAATATTGTTTTTTTTATGGTTAGGATTGATTCATAAAACCGTCCTCACTTAAGAGTTAATAAAGAGGATTCTTTGTTAATGTGAATGTTTTGACATAAATTTGAAAAGAGAAGCGTAAGAATTAACACGATAAAAAGCAAAAAAATTTAAGTGTATTAATGATTTCTTATCAGATACTTAAGAGATGAGTCTATGAATATTGTATTATGACTCACAAAGAATTACTTCCAGGAACTTCAAACAAAAATCAATATTTCATCGCCTTGAAAGCTATATTGGAATTTATGCTTCATAATTCTTTAGGGACAACTGCTTTTACTAGGAAAAATATCTTTTTTTGCGAATTGCGTGGTCGTTTTTGAGATAACAATCTGCTTGCAATGATCGTTTCTTCAATTTCTGTTCAATGAAATACCCATAAATAATCATTTTGAACAATTATCTGAGAATAAACGAAGGTTTACTACCGTTGAAGGAGATAGAACAGGATTTGTGCCAAAGTATTTTTTAGTAAATGCACTGAATCTTCAACACAAATGGCAAGTGACACATCTTCGTTCTTAGCAGTTGTGAGACCTCTTTATTGCTTAGCGAAGTTGTGTGGTTTGGCTCCATTTCGTTTGAAGAGACAAGGGAAGACGTCCATTGTTGCAACGAAATGCGTTCCTTCTTTGTTCTACTCAACTGTCCTCCTCCTTCTCATAGCGGGGTTTTCATCGTGCTACTTTGCGTCGTCTGTCGTCGGATATGCTTCATACGACCGTAGTCTACTGGTCTTCCCAGAAACCTGTCTGTCGTTCCTCATTCTCGCCTCTCCCACCGTCTGCGTCACCAGCGCCATTACCAGATTCCGAAGAAGCTTCGAGAAGATCTTCTTTCACTTGACGACAATGGATCGTCTCGTCACGTTTTACACTCCTTCCTTAGTGAAGAGGGCAAAGATCGTTGTACTTATTGAGGTGATCTGCATTGTTGCAGTAGCTGGAACTAACGTTTATCACATTCTCAAAATTAAATCCACTTGGTTTCGTAGTGCTGAAATGCTCCTTTTCATCGGAGGAATGGTGCGGATTTCGTACATCAATTGGCTTCTGATGTTCAATCACGGTTTGGGAAACATCAACCGTACGATGCTGTCGTATCATAAGACGATCAAAATCACGAAGACCAGTTCTCGAGGACGGAAACCGATACTCGTGAGTTCAGTTGGAGACGAACGCGCCAGTTCTGATGAGATCGACGTCGTATTCACGTCCCGACGCGCGTACCTCAAGTTCTGTCGAGCAGTGGATGTATTCAACGACGCATACGGACCTGCGATGCTGATTGAGATTTCGGTGTTGTTCGTCATGTCCGTCTGGGGAATCTTCGTGGTGCTGTTGTTAACGACCAAATCCATTCCAGAACAACTCCCCTTCGATATGGTGGCATGGTGAGTTGGAGTTAGATGATGGTAAAATACAGTTAACTTATCTCAATTTATCTGAGTGTTTTCTTTTCCGAAGATTTCCATCTTGCGATGTGGGTGTAGTGTGATTTTAACGCCTGGTTTCGGGAAGGGGCGAGAACTTTACCTATAAGGAGATGTAGATCAGGGTGTAAACAGGTTTCGAAAGTCTCGAAAATGACCAAAAATTTAAAATGGAGTCCCGAACATGTCGAAACTGTCTTGACTTGAAAAACCTATGAATTTCACTCCCAGTAAAATTTCACATATCACCACCCATCATATCATTTTAAAATTCTATGTTAGATTCACAAATGAATTTGTTCCTCACATAGGTATTAACGACTGGGAAATTTGCAAAGACTTCATCTTTATTTTTCTTTACTTTTTAAAACACAATTTATTTCGCTTCTATTAGTATTCAGGGAGTAGCATGAAGTCTGCTCTCACGAGAAAATCTGTGCCTTCGGAACCATGTATTTTACATGATGCTAATGTCTATTTCGAGTGTTACATTGAAGGATATGGCGTTGCTTTCACTGCAGGTATGTGTCGGCGCTCGTGTGGAACATGGGGATCCTGATATGCACTGCAGCAGCGGCTCAGGGTCTCGGCACACGAGTGCAATCACTCGCACGTACGGTTCACAAAATGGCGCTTGTTGCTGCTCCTGAAATGGCGTCGCCGTTACATTCTTTCGCCCGTCTGCTAGCAAACTGTCGTCCGCATCTCACCGTCTGCGGCATTTTCTCCATCGATGCGACGCTGGCGCGCGATGTGGTGGCCGGAGTCACCACGTACATAGTGATACTGGTGCAGTTTCTCGGATCGAACCAAGAGAAATCACGAATGAACGATAGAGATGAATCAAAGGGGACCATTGCGTTATTCAATGCCTCCAGTCCCAACGTTTGACGTAAATAGAAAGCGTACTGAAGTAAACTGTAGTGTGAGTACTCCAGCACGTACTTATACGGCACACATAACCAACAAATCTCTCGCATATCAACATAACCTCAAATCCACACTAGAATTCGTACCACTAACATCATACGCAAATAGGCGTTGCAACGTACGACGCTAGGAGCGCTAATGTACCATTAACTTCTGAGAATGCGCAGAACTAATTGTAATTGCATGTGGATACCGTATACGATAGCTCGCAGGTACGTTATGCAAAAATTCCCTAATTACTTGCTTCTCTTTCATAGATTTTAGAGTATATTATCGCAATCCTCTTTTCCGAACTCNAGGAGAGCGAAGAGAAAAATGCTTCTTTGAAGTAATACAACTCCAGGTTTATTATGAAAAGTATGGCTTGTACGTGCACAGATACCATCTTGAATCCGATAAGACAGAAAACGTTTCCTCGCAAAGTTTGTTGTTGTTAGGTTGCACCGCGCCGGAGAAAGATTTGTTCATATGAGGAAGGATCGTCCTTATAAAGTTGCACGAATATACTGTGTCGTTATTCCACAAGTAAGTTAATGAGGTTGAAGTAGGTCGAGTGACGTGTGAGTTGTAGCGTCCGTGTGCTGCTGCTCTATGAGTGATGTATCATTAGAATTTTCTCAAATACGAACGTAGGTCGCTCTGCATAATGAAGGAGGTTTCTCTTCGAAATGTAAGAAACTTTTTCTTTCAGAAATCGTCAATTACCCACGTAAGTTGAATCTTTGCAAGGAAAAGAGACGCATTCTTTGCAATAGAAAGCTTTAATTAAATTCAATAAAACCTTTAACATTGAATTAGATAAATGTGTTCTATACTTTTCTTTTTTTTCTNGCTTTAGGGCTCGTCAACATCAAAGGTCATTAGAGCCCTTAAAACTTGTACAGGTAGGGAAAATGCAGTTACGCACTAGGGAGAGCCAACATGACTCTCCCCGCGTGTGGGACTCGTCGAAATGATTCAACCATATACCCACTAAAAACCATCCTGATCTACAACACACCAAAACATATCTCACAACATACATCAAATGGAGGGGGGGGCAAAAAATGAGGTGGGCACATAACATGAGGGGGGACAAAGAATAAGGGGACAAAAAATGAGGGGTAGGACAAAATGAGAAGAATGAGGAAAATGAAAGATACCCTAGCCTTAATAGCGTCGGGATCGAAAAGAACAAGAGGTGACCAAGGGAGGTCAGGAAAGAGAAAGGAAGAAGCATGGCACGGAAGAAAGGAATTGATGGGATGGTCCCTTGCTTGCTTCCGGAGAGTAAATTAGTTTATTGTCCTCCACGTGGTCATACGCAGATTGTACTGTTTTTTGACAATAAATTTATTATTATTATTATTGAGATAATACCCCTTTTTTAAAAAAAGAAGAGGAATTAGGAAAATGAAAGATACCCCAGCCCTAATGGCGTCGGGATCGAAAAGAACAAGAGGTGACCAAGGGAGATCAGGAAAGAGAAAGGAAGGAGCCTATCACAAGTAAGTAGAAGTAATGCCAGACTCAGCTCGGGGCCCCGTGTTCGCAAAAAACACGTACTTACTAGAAGTATGTCCCCTGGGGGGATCTGATTCTTTTGGCTCAAACACCGCCCCACCAGTCTCATGACAGCCATATTGGTCTCCTTGCCACGAGACAGGACACGAAAGTCATATTAAGAGTTACGATAGGATAGAGTTGTCTAACTACTTATTACAAGCAAAATTGATCAAGCCGTTTACCTAAATTGAATTTCTTCTTACATTCTTATGGGAAAGCAGCGTAAACAAAAACAAAGTAATGATGATGATCTCACATGTAGAGGGCCTCTACTCGATACTCCTTGGAATTTTATCCGACTTGTCGCCTCTCTACATATAAACGAGTAACTCCTAGTAACCCCCGTCTCGGACAACCCACAGCAGAGAGCGCTGACTCTACGCAATGAGTGGTTGGCTGTTGAAAGGAATAAGCTCAGACTTATCAAATCTTCTGTTGAGTCATGGAGCAGTTCCTGTAGGCCAACCCGGCGCGACGAGGTCTTGCTAACCCGCCTGCGCTTAGGACATTGTCCTCTCACTCGTTGCTTTGTTTATTTTTCGCGAATCAGTATCCTGGGAAGAATATTTATCTAACAAGTGAAATAGTGCGAAGCGACCTTCACCCAAACATGTAGTTATAAGAGCTTTTTTTCTAAATGACCGAAACCCCATCTACGTAACGGACGAAAACTTATTTATCCCTTTTACTGAATCTTGTGGTCTCTGATTTTTTGTAAAGATTGTTTACAGATTTTCTTGTATTTCCTTGGTAATAAAGAATGAAGGCTGGTCTTATTGTGATTGTAAATAAGTAATGTCTAATTTGTAAATAACGTATTACTGATTCTGATCTTGTTTATAACAATAAAATGGAATGTTTTTAATGACCTCAAAAACCTGTAAAAGATAAAGGGAAGAGCTCTGCGAAATGAATGATGTTGGATTCGAGTTGCTTGAAGAGCAGCAATTTATTATGAAAAGAAATTCTTAGAACTTTTCGTTTTAATCATTTTTGTAAACACGCATATTGAACTGTTGTAAGAAATATTGCTCTTGAAGATTAATTATGGTTTACAGCGTTTTTTCTGTGTCGAAAATGAACATTTGTGAAATGTCTTGTCAGTAACGACAAATAAGCGTGACATTTTGTTCAGCTATAATAAATTAGAAAAAGTGTGTTTTGATTGACGTTTTTAATGTAGATAGTGCCTTCAAAGACGTATTGAGAGATTAAATATAAATACTTCGTTGCTTGTACGGAGACATTGTTTAGCTTTTCTCAAAGACGTCTCTCGTCATCTACTGCTGTGTCTTGTTTAGATACGAATTTGTTGATAGAAACATAAAAGTACGAGTTCAACACGAAACCTGCATTGGAATAATGAAATTGGTGGGGGAATAATAAGTACTAGTGAATTCAGATCTCATACACTTTCATACAAATTTCTCTTAATACCAACGTTATTAAAACTAGTCAGGTAATGATATTAATAAATTAATTATAATAAATTTTATTGTCAAAAACGCAAAAGTTGCAAACTGCGTATGAGCACGTGTTGGACGTTAAAGTAATATACTCTTCGGAAGCAAAGCAAGGGGCGTATTCCATCAAAAGGCAGAGGCGAAGGATGTTTAAACATTTCAGCTTCACTTCTCTCCTCTTAAGTTTATAATTAAAATTATGTTAACTTCGTTTTATAAAATCAATAAAATACCAACAAATTTGTATTTAATGTAACACAAAAGAATATTTCATAAGTACGTATTACTATCAAAATATAGATTGTTCGAAAATATTGTTTATAAATCCGAATTATTAAAATAACTCAAGATGAATTATAACAGCACACCGCGTTTTCTAACAAACTTTCCGGTGACGTTGCTAAGTTTAATACTATTAAGAAAAATGGTGATGTGCTTTGGTCCGAAGTGTTGTCACATAGTTGTTCTTTCTTCATATATCCGAAGGATGAAACAATACAAACGTTATGGACAAGGAATGTAAAGATCTCAAAAGATATTTCGTTCTTGATGGCATAACCTAAAATTGACATATCCGAGTATGAAGCATATGTGAGATAATGTGTTTTGTTAAGTTTTCTTCATTTGTATTTATATGTCATAGGAGGAAGAAGGACAGAAATTTATCCGTTCTCTAATATTTTTGTTTTTCTTACCAAAAAAGTCTGATATGACATGGAATTTGATAACACTCTTTCTTGCCATTACGCAAAATGTCCGTTCTCAGAGTTTATTATGATCAGAGTGCAATTAACAACACAACTACGGGATGTGTTTGGAAACAGTCACCATGGCAACCAACTGCACCTAACGCCATCTATTGTCAAGAAGAGGGTTTGATTTCTTACCATGTGTGTGTGTGTGTGTCTGCGCGTGAATATAAGTTCACGACTGAGTCTTCTTTTGTTTTCACCCTCTCAGATTTCGTTCAAGTATAAAGCGAATAAATACCTTTACAAATCTACAGGGTCTGCCATATGATGAGCTCCAGAAAGGACCCAAGATCTGCGCCCTCAGCGACCCTAGCGACAGCATTGCGAAGTACTCACTTGGCAGCGAAGGTCCTGGGTTTGGCTCCATTTGCTCTTCGATACGTCGATGGTCGCTCAACAGCTGAACGCTGCACTCTTTCGCTTGTCTACTCACTTGTTATTCTACTGTGTGTTGTTACATACGACTGCTATTACGTCTACGCTCTTCTACATCTAGACCTAGGAACAAAGGTGACTAAAATATTTGTTCTAATATCCACATACATGGGAAAATAAATAATAACTTATAATGTCAAAATGGTAGTTGCAAACTGCGTAAGATTACGTGGGCGATAAGAAAGCAAGTTACTCTTCGGATAATGATCTAAGGTCCAATTTCACCACATGGAGAATAATCACGATTGTCTTAAACGTATTTTGGTAATTTAATCCCGGTTACAATTCCATGCGTTTCACCATGCATGTCGATTATATTAATCGATGTTTCTAAACAATTCTTTAGGTTGGTAGTTGTTTTGCAGTGCATTGTGGGTAACATGAAGATAAATGACGGACGAAAAACGCACCTTGTTAATCATCGGCGCAGCTAACGGACACCTGAGGCAGCAGTTGGCCTCCCTCGTACCCCTGAACATAACCTATAAGTCGAACCACGAGCGAACAAACAAAATGGACGCCATATTTCTTGTAGTACTGAAGAAAATTGCAATAGGTGCTGGTAATCGAAGGGTCTTAGCGAGCGTATAAGTGCAAACCGCGATTTTTCGTGAAGCATAGTTGCATATTTCGATAATCACGATTAACTGCGCAGAAAATCTCGTTTAAGGCATTAAACGACCTGGGTGAAACTGGGCCTAAGGTACTTAATTAAAAATGGACCTTTACTTATATCTGCAATTGAGGGAGTGCATGAGTGATACCTCTCTATTCTTAATAATAGTAAACACCTTCGTATCTCCTTTCGTTTGTAGTATGTATAGTTATTAGAAATCGAGGAAGCTTAAGCACTTTTTTCACTGATGCAGGTGTTTGCGGTACCTATGGTATTGGTCACATCGCTTTTGCTGTCTTCTGTCACCGTCAGCATTTGCACGGCTGTATTTCTGTTCCCGAAAAAACTCGGTGCATCGTTAAATAAGTTGGGTGCTGTACAGAGTGCTGTTGCTCTTCACATACCGCGAAACCTGGTACGTCGAAAGATTATCCACTGCGTATCATTTTTTGTGATAAACATCGGTAGAATTTCGTTGCTTTTTATATATTGCGATTTTGACGATTATTTGATTAAATCTATTTTGACACTTAGACTAATAAGTGGTTTTATGATGGTTGTGTATGTGAATTGGGTTTGTGTTCTCCGCACCGGATATGGGACATTGAACGAGAAAATAAAGAAACTTTACACATCTATGAAACTCCAATCGTTACGCTCCTCGACTCACATCATAAAATCAGAAACTATGAACGTAAAATGTTCCAATGAAGAGTATAAAGATGCTCTCCAAAAGTATTCACGTATTCATCTCAAGCTTTATGATGCTACGAATCTCGTGAATGAAGCATTCCAAGCATCCTTGTTGATCGAAGTTATTTTTACTATCTTCTCTTCAGTTTGGTGTCTCTTTCTTCTGCTTTTCTTCACAAGCAAGCACTTGTTGACGCACTTACAGTGCGTAGCCTTCGGCTTCATCCCCGTCGCTGTGTGGGACATCGCTTCCTTAGTGGAGGTGGTGTCCACTGATCGCGCGTTGCATTCCGAACACGAAATGGCGGCGATGCGTGTTCACAAGATGGTGCTGATAGGAGCGCGGGAGCTGCAACAGCCGTTGAAGATGTTGGAGCTTCAAATGCACCAATTGGCGCCTCGATTGAGTGTCTACGGACTGTTCTCCATACATCCACCTTTGTTGTTGACAATAGCAGGTACCATACTCACGTATACAATGATTTTGGTTCAGTTTGTCTCTACTGAAAAATGATATTTTCCCAAAAAAGAGAAAATCAATGATACAGGAATGGCAGCTAAGAGATTTCTTGCTTCTTTCTGAATCTTTCATCCCATTTTTCTCCTTTCGGTCCTCTTTGTTCCTTCGGATCAAACTGTGGTAAACCGTTCTTTACTTTGTTGTCCATTTTTGTGAAAGTGCATCATAAGTATATCGTTATATTGAATTGGATATATTTCTTCAACTCTTATAAAATTGTATTTCCTGTTTGATTTGATTTATTGACTCCTCAAAAGCAGATCAACAGATCGTCCTCCACGTTTGGAATCGCCATTCAATGTTCATATTTAATGTAAAAATATTACAATATATGATATTACTGATATGACATGATACGTTAAACTCCTTAATACATCATGTAATCAGCGCAAAAATGTTATCTCGAAACTGAATAAAACAATTTTTTGCTGAAGTTTTGGAAAATTGTCTTAATTTATTTTCCTGTGGTCTCTACAGGGGAACGGTTTCTCGTTTTGGAATGGCTAGTGATGAGGAATCCGTGAAGAAGCACGTATTTGGAGATGCATACTGTGAAGGCGAGAGTCAACTAACCTTTATACAATAAATAATTTGTCTGTCAAACGTTCAAAGTTTAGATAAATACTAACGAGTAACTTCAAAAAGTAAAACGTAAAGTATTGTACGTACATTAAGAAAACTCTTCAGCTTTCGCATTGAAGAGATATAGTTTCATTTCTTTGTGAAGAAATGTGCTAATAGGTTGGCAAAAGAAGTTACGCATCTATTATCAGTTTCCTCCACCCATTTCTACTCTCATACAAACATTACTGACACTAGCATAGGTACAATTAAACCATAAAATATGTGGAATTGGCATAAATAAACTGAGTAACACGTACTAATTGTGATTTCAACTTGAAAAACATACCTCACCGGTCATTTGAATGAAATAATTGGAGAAATCATTTACAAAATGGGACCTATTTTTAAATAAGGAAAGTGATGGAAGTTCCCTTTGATTTATACTAAATTTTCCTTTGTAGTATTTTCTTTATCTATTAGTCACCGTATATTACAAAAATATATTTTCCTTTTTCCTTTGAGGCGAGAAGCAAAAGTGACGAAACCGTGGGGCTTGTTTGGAAGCCACCTTTTTACATCTCTTGTGCGTTTCAAACGAGACAAGCATTGTTCTTGTATATTGTTTGCACTAGATTATTAATTTGGGCTCTAATGACCTCGATGTTGACGAGCCCTAAAGCTCCAACAATATATATATATATATATATATATATATATACACACACTAGCTGAATACCCGGCTTTGCACGGGTTAGGGTGAAACAATAATATAAATATACTACATAAATAAAAACAACAAATTATAAAGCACAATAATACACTACTTCATACAAATTTAAGAATCTTCTTTATTTAACACCTGTTTATAAACTACATTTTTTGTTTCATATCCAGGAGAAAGAATATATAAATTTTTAGGCGAACCTACTCTGGAGC
>NNCF01128068.1:211157-226502 GCA_002313205.1 Laupala kohalensis | reverse complement strand
AATAAAAAATAAGAAAATAATTATAAATCTTAAGTGATTTCGCTAACTTGAGGCGCTGGTTCCACCTTCAACATGTTCTTCCATTGCTTCAATGAATGAAACATATTTTGTTATTGCTGTACACTTTGCTTGAAGTATCTTGATAAAGCAATCTCTTTTAATCTACAGCACATGCGCGTGTTTTGAACTGGAAGCAACAACATTCAGGGCTTCCGTTTTATTCAAACATGTCTCATTCATTAAAGATGGCGTCTTCCTGTGCGTATGATAAGTTCATTTGTTTCACAGCGGAAGAAAACAGATGAATCCCTTCGGAAACGCATTGAGGTCACGTTGGAACTCATTTGAATCCCATGGAGCGTTATGAAAGTTGTTTTTGTACCTCGAATGATGAATTATTCCAATCCTCTTCTTATGTTCTAAATCCTTTCAAAGCGTCTTTAGGTTGAAATGTCGTTCGATGCGATGTACGCCATGCGCTGGTGGATTGTCCTTTTCGTTACAAAGGGTTTAGGAGGACGTCATTTGTATCTCAATATAATGGACGCTGTACAATGGTGAATTACTTTTCTCTTAAATGAAATACTTTTCAGATAATTCACCATCGTACAGCGTCCATTATATTGAAAAAAAAGAAGAAAAAGAGAATGGTGAATTACCTGATGAACTATATTTCCACCCAACGATACGGTTTTTTATATGCCATGAAGTGAACGGGAATGTTATCCTATACTATAAAGCGACCAATAATTGTATCTATATACCTATGTATTTGTCGAAAATTTTCTCGAGAACGGATCTGACGATTTTAATGAAATTCACAGATTAGATATATTTTGGGATGTAAATGTAATATAACATGTTTAATACTAGCGTCATTAAAAAATAAATTATTTCTGTTTTTCTAATCTGTCTGGTGGTCTAGGGGTTAACGTACGAGCTTCAAACTGAATAGACCCGAGGTACGAATCCCCGGGAGAGCGCATGCATTTTTTAATTAATTTTTGTCGATCATACGACAAGTCTATTATACATTTATCCCGTTTTTAACGTTTTTACAATTAATAAATAGCTGCTGCGTAAAAAATGCGAACGAAACTGCGTAAGTTTGCTGCGTAACTGCAAGAATTTTTCTTTCAGTTCATTCGAGTTTCTATATCAAATGTTCTTTCCATCTCTAATTAGGAATGATTGAAACATTGCATTCAGTACAAACAATACATTACATTCGAAACAACAATACATTAAGGTTTTTTAAAATTTGTAACAATGAAACAAATAAGCTATATACGAGTTAAGAATCCGAAGTTAAGATTCACCACCAACAGCACACAAAGCTGATTGAACCGGCGTTTCTCGCTACAGCTCACTTAAAATTTGTTCTTTAATTTAAAGAATGGTTCTGTAATAGTAACAATAAAAATGTGAAACACCCGAGGAAAGTATAATGTTAACAAAAATACATGAAAATGGAACCGATCTCTGACGTCGCACGTACGTACATACGGGAGACTTTGATCCCTACACTACGAACAAACTTCGACGAACTTTTATCTCATTATTAAAAAGGTTATTAAATTACTGCGCAATATTTTCGAGGCTGAAACATGAAATAAACAATATTCATTTGAATTCGACACGACTACTTTTGCTGTAACGTAGTAACAACGTATCACATTTAATGAAATTTAGGTCTACTATCAAAATACGAACCAGTGAATTCGTGTAAAGTAATAAATGTGAAAGAATTAAGAGGATTGTAAGTTTCTTCAAAGTTAAAATGTTTCCTTAGATCTGTTCAAGGCAAAAAAAAAAAAAATTCAGTAAAGAATTTTGAAACCAATTGTTATATTATTGCTGTATTATCCTTTCATTCTCGTAAGTTCGATGATCCTTCTAGGAAGTATAATTACGATTAGTTCGTTGACTTCGCTGCTCCAATATAACGGATTGATCGTTTGAAAACTATTATCCATGTAAAACGTTCCTGCCTACAATTGTGTTAATTCATTCATTGTAACATTTATTGTTCACATACGTTGTTTTACGTGGTTGACTTCAGTCGCTTTTCGTGTAGTATGTCCGATTCAAAGAGACTCAAACACTCTTAGACACCTTTCATCGTCATGGATCTCACAGGCAATATTGTAATTGTGAGAGGTCACAATGATGTATAAAATAAGAGAAAAGATTTTGTAACTGAAACTGAAAATAGTAAACTTTTCAGCTCTTCGTGTATGACACGCGTTTCAGATGGGGGAACTCGTCTGCACCAGGTAGCTCGAGGGCCAACCCTCCCACCGAAATTCTTTAAAGAAATGGTAGTAAAAGTTCTTTATATTAAAAAAAACTAACCATTTATGAACTATGTGAAATAAACAAATGTTGAAATTCAAAACATTTTACGGATTTAAAGTTAACGACAATAGAATTGCGAGAACGTTGCCCCTCTTCCCACACTCCACAAAAAAGTCTACTGGTTTGTTTTGGCGATGTGTTTTGACAATTTGTATTATGTTTCTATTGGACATTATCCAACATATTATGCTGCTTTAGTATTTCAGCAGGAGCACGAAAATGAATCCAATTCGATTGGGTCACCCCTCGACAGTCACAATACATAAAAACGCATAGTAACCTTTAACAAAACATGTAAACCTTATAATATGGCAATATTTATTAATAATTTAACTGCGCAAGAGAATAAATGAAATTAGCAGTGAATGAAGAGTGACAGAAAAAAAAAATCCCAATAAAGAATAGAAATGAAGAGTTGAATGGAAGCATTGTTCTGTTTAAAACACTGTCCCGTGGATAAAAATTGGTAAAAAGAAGTTGGAAATTTTAATTTCCACACAAGATCTTTTATGGTTGAGAAGAAAACGAATGGAAGACAAAAATAGCGAAAAAACGTTTTACGTCCATTTATGTTATAACTTTCAAAATGTTACTTGACATCTTCATATTTTCAAACATTCAAACTATTATTTTAAAATTACTGAAAAAATGTCAGAGTGATTCTTGACTAGGAGTAATAAAATATGTGATCAAAACAAGTGCGTGTTCATTCATTATTTAGCAAAACAGTTCCTTGCCCCTTGTTCAGACATTCATGCATTAACCATGTCGTCGTATGTCTGGACCACGAGAGGCGTCGCGACGGCCGGAGACGGCGTCTGGGGGCAGCGGCGGCGTCGTTAGGGAAACAACAAGACGCGAGACGCCACACACTCATAGGTCATCATAAGTCATCTTACTTTGCCTCCAAGAGAAATTCAACTTAAGAACAAAAATCACGAACGGAAACACCTTCTGTTTATTAGTTTATTTTGTATCAGTCGCAGTAAATTACTTGATTGTCTTCAACGTGGTCCTAGGCAGATTGTAACATCTCTCTTGACAATAAATTATTTATTTATTTATTGTCAGTCTAACAGGCTTTATGTTGGTATAGAACCTGTACTCAATGTAGCCAACGCTTTTACTTCGCCATCGTCCATAAGAGTAATGATATTTGTACCTCGCGTTCTGTTGGCAAGACATTCGAAAATGAATTCATAGCCAACCTCTGACAACAATCAATTCACTCGCTCTAGTGCATCGAGCGTGTAAGGAAACGAACATTACTTTGTGTCTTTGATTGTTGCGTTATTTACTTGTCGTTTTAAAGGCAAATATTCGCTTTTGTGACACTATTAATATGTATTTGGATATTACTTAAATTCTTTGTGACTAAACTTTTTCTCACGATTTCCTAGCAAGATGTAACGGGACGCTTCAACCTCACATTATTAGCTGATGAGAATGACATGGTGGACCGCTGCCCGCACGCGAGTGAGTTTCATGGATTTGTTTCGTAGAGGTTGGCAATTTGGTTAAGGCGGCCATATTGAATAATTTTAGGCAAAGTACCGTGACTTTGATGTATGATACGTGGTTAGTGGATTTGCTCGTGTGAATATTGTGATATATCTGTATAAACATAATTTCTTTTAACAGTCCCATTCATATCGAGTGACAATGTTATGTTTTTAAGTTTGTGGTATGATGGTATTGGTGTGTATTCTCAAATCCTTATTTTCACTGATCTTATTGAGAAAGGGTCTTTAGACTTTGTAGTTCCTGACATCTCGTCAATAATCAGTCTGTCAGTCAATTAGTGGTATTTCGTTTATATTATCTCAAGTATAAGACCCTACAACCTTAAGTCCCGGTTATCGGAAGGGGAAAACGAATATTAGTATCTCTGTGTGATATCTCACTCGCCGACTTGGGTGGGGGAACTCGAGTAAAAAGCACACAATATTCTCAAAGTCTAAAATTATTCAATATGGCCGCCTTAACCAAATTGCCAACCTCTACGAAACAAATCCATGAAACTCACTCGCGTGCGGGCAGCGGTCCACCATGTCATTCTCATCAGCTAATAATGTGAGGTTGAAGCGTCCCGTTACATCTTGCTAGGAAATCGTGAGAAAAAGTTTAGTCACAAAGAATTTAAGTAATATCCAAATACATATTAATAGTGTCACAAAAGCGAATATTTGCCTTTAAAACGACAAGTAAATAACGCAACAATCAAAGACACAAAGTAATGTTCGTTTCCTTACACGCTCGATGCACTAGAGCGAGTGAATTGATTGTTGTCAGAGGTTGGCTATGAATTAATTTTCGAATGTCTTGCCAACAGGACGCGAGGTACCCTTATCATTACTCTTATGGAGGATGGCGAAGTAATAGCGTTGGCTACATTGAGTACAGGTTCATCAAGCCAGTTAAACAGACAATAAATATATAAATAATTTGTTGTCAACAGAGATGTTACAAACTGCGAATGACCACATTGAGGACAATGAACTAATTTACTGCGACTGATACAAAATAAACTAATAAACACAGTGCATGGTTTCCGTTCGTGATTTTGAATTTCTCTTGGAGGTAAAAGTATGGTGACTTTGATTACACCTTTCCCCCTCCAAGCGGATGTACGAGAGGGAGAGAGAGAGAGATACCAAACAGTATCTTCTGCCTCATGTTATCAAGGACAACCCGTGCATGTGTACCAGCGACACGTACAATTTTGTCAGTGTGTGAGACCACATGAGAACCACATGAGTACATCACGAGATCTCCTCGAATCTCCACGAACGGATTGGTTTAAAAGGAAATGGCACGCGAAGTTTCACAATGGCGCGTGTAGTAAGTGAGGTTATGATTCCTGGATGTTGCAGGTCGTGCTAGAACAAGATCAAATATTACTATCTGAGATCAATAATGAGTCTGTAGTTGCAAGAATAAGAGAACGACTTCGTGGTGTGAAGAATGAGGTCGTGGGTCGATCAACACTTTTATGTCGATATTTCTTCGTTGCTGGGTGTTTTCCTTTAAAAATAATAATAGTGAAAATAAATATCATTTAATATACTATTAAATGTTTTTGCGTTTTGAAATGCACACACATTTTTATAGAGGAATATATAGAGAAATAAATGTTAAATAGTTATGTTAAATGTCGTTTTTAAAAATCACGCACCGAATGCGAGAATGTTCTAGTAGAAGGCCAAAAGCTATTCGGTGGGTAGCGAACCATAACTCGCCAATACTAAATCAAGATCAAGAAGAATAGTAATGTAAGTGCACATATGGGATGCAAAAAGCATGACCCATATCTTCATCTTTCTATGCATATCACTGTAGTTGATTGATGCTTTTGTATCGTAAATATCGCATCACTGAGATCCCATCCCCAACCTCTTGGAAGGTTCTTTTCCATCCGTCTCGTTTTCGATTCTAAATTTTCGAAAGGAGTTCGTAAATATTTCGATATAGCGCTCTTGTCATGATACAATCTTTCTATTTTTACTTTCTCATATACGTAAGATATAGAAAGTTTTGTAATCTTGAAAAAATTCGAAAGCGAGATTTCGACGGAAATATCCATTTTGGTTACCCCTGTTTCTGAAAAAGTGGTCCTCCTCTGCGTCTGTGAGCAGCGATAATTCAGAGGTAATTCGCATTTCGTATCCAAGGTAGAATTTACTTGTTGTCGATGCACGTGCTCCAATTTCTTTTTATTTTAAAACAAAGGGTACTTCACATGAAGGTCAAAGTACTCTTTTGAAAAATTTTCAAAAACTAGTCCAACGACTTTGCTTACATTTTCTGTACGTAAGGTACAATTAGTATGCATTACATCCGCATTAGCGGTATTTCGCTTGAAAGTTTTGTATAGACGCAGTGAAATAATTTCCGACTGCTACACTTACACATTAGTTTACTGTTTCAAGAATCTTGAATAATATTTAGTCATGTAAATGGACCAAGCAGTTGTAGAATACACTTTTCGTAAACTGAAATGAAAGATATGATAATGATAAAAATACAGAGAAGTACAGCAAACGCACTGCAAATACGAAAATACATCAATTTCTGTCTACAAGGAAATTACATTTACGTAACACTTTTGCAATATTTTTTGTTACTCTATGCTGCAGATGCATAAACGTGTATGAGAAAGTATTTGCAATGGTTTTTCACCGCTAGTTTTGTGAAAAAGAATATTTCTGATAGACATATTCAGCAATCCACGTTTTCAACTGCATGAAGTTCTACGAAAAACCAGCTGCAACTGGACTACTATTAGCGAATATTATCACGTTTAACAGTTAAATAATGAACAAACAATTCTCTTTTCAGTTAAGTAACTTGCGCAATTACATTATAGACAACTAAAATTATTATTAATAGAAACAATGTTTTAAGTGTTCATTTTTTTATTCTAACACTGTTTGACAATAATTTAAATTTTCTACTTTCTCTCAGCGGACATGTCACGTCAAATGTGATTCAGAAAGAAGCTCAAATGTACAACACAACATTGACCCCTCCCCCCATCGTTTCACTAAAGATTTAATGTCACATGTACTCGTGGGTCGCTAGTTGGACGGCGTTGAAACCAAAATAATTAAAAGGAAATAAATCCAAAGAAATTAATTAAATTGAATGTATACACAGTCTTCTCGAGCATAAACTATTATTGTAAATTAATTTTTCTTTTTCTTCATTATGTTCTTAAATAAAGTATATCTACATGTATAGAAATGCTTTTCTATAAAGCATAGAACTGTTGGAAGAGGTGGAAGAGAGAGTGTTTATTACTTATTAAAGTGAAAGAAAGCCCTTTTACATTCATCTACACATCGCGCGTTGGATACACTTAACTTGGGTAGGTTCAAGAACCTATCGTTCAGCATTGTCTGCAACGTGCAGACCAATCTCCCCTCGCGAATACGCCAGTTTCATGAAATATTATCAATCCTAAATGTTAAGCCACGAAATCGTATCAGTTCCCAAATCATGTTATTTGCAAATATTGCAAAGAAAAGAGAAAATTTCTTCTACTTGTGTCACTTCATCTCATTACTTAATTCTGACACAACACATGTATGTCACCTCATCAATTGTTTTCTTTGTGTCTCTCTCTTCTGCCGATAGAGCGCACCAACGTCGCGCAGCCACGTGCAAACAAACATTCATTTGCCTCTGTTCTACGTTGATAATAATAATAATAATAATCAATTTAATGTCAAAAAAAGTACAAACTGCGTATGACCACGTCGACGACAATAAACTAATTTACTCTCCGGAAGCAAGCAAGGGACCATCCCATCAATTCCGATCAAGGGCCCTAAGGCAGAGGCGGATTCAAAAATTTCAGCAAAAGTTCCTAGATAAGATAAAAAGTTAGCTGCGAGTTATAATACATATATAATGTCAATATGTTTGTAATTTAACGCAAATATGTTTGTAAATTTACATGTACAAGTTATTATCGAACTATAGATTATTCTGAGTATAGTGTTTAAAAATCATAAGAGTTGAAAAAACACTAAATTCACGATTTATTGTTACAATAAACACGCCCCTAGACAAAGCCTAGAGAACCTGTATAAGAAATCCGCCTCTACCCGAAGGAAAAACGGAGAAAAACCCGGGCCAGGATGGGGCTACAGAATTTATGTACACAACCGTGCCAAAGTTGAGTACACATAAAACTAAATTAATATGAATCATAAGACACAACACAACCATGCAAGGAAATACTTTTTGAAATTGTTATAAGTTATTTAAAAAGTACTGCATCAATGGCGTGATAAAGTACAAGACGAATATAACTTTTATTAAAATCAATAAATTCTTTTACAGTGTAGAAGCACTGGTGCAGGAGGTAGTTTTTAACCGATTTGAAGAGATTCAATTTCATAATGTCTTTTATATTCTTGGGCAGGGAATTATATAGAACATAGAACGATTCCCGAATAATGCGGTCCTTTCTGGCAAAGAGTGGTTGACACTCTAGGCCGATGAATATTATTATTACAAGTATTTTGTTCGTGAACGAGACTGTTTCGTATGAAGCAAGGGTGGCACTTCAGTAATTCGGTCTTAACAAACACGACCGTTTCATAAATATAAATGCAGGGAAGAGTTAAGATATTTAATTCCTAGAATAAAGGTTTACAAGAGTTTCGGGGGTGAGATTTACAAATTATCCGAACTATCCTCTTCTGAATTGTGAAAGTTTGAATACTCTACCCGGAATTAATGGAAAGTTTGAATACTCTGCCCGGATATAAACTTTTGTTGAGTTTACAATTTGCTATACATATGCAAAGGCAATTTTTGGGTTTCTGCAATATTGATGTCTCATGTTTTATTTGTTTAATCATATTTTGTTATAACATTTACTTATATCATCAACTATCAACAACGTAATTCAATCACTTTGATACATTTTAAATCTCTTCATATTGTTCATTCTCTAACTATATGAGTTCATTCACAGCACACGTGCACCTAGAATTATATCAAATCTCGAAGCCAGAAATCAAACAGCAGGGTGCAAGGGACGATTTATTTTTGTTTGTTTCATAAATTGTAACACTTTGTACATAAAAAACGATTTACTGTTTGTTTAATAATTTACATAATACATTTTTCTCTCTCAAAATCTTGAAACTTTTAATGACTGAGAATCTTGTAGAATATACGAAAGTGCTAATTCAGGTACTTTTCAATCGTGAGATGTGATTACGAAATAGAGAAACGAAACGTATCTTGTTTTAATTATTTGTTGTTTGAGAGAAACTAAGTCAAAAAACTACAGAAGATGAATTTGATTTTTTTTAAAATATGTAAGTTGTGATATTCTATTGCGTTATATAAATCATTCTAAAATTCAAAATGAAAATAGTTTCTCTGAAAACTATTCGATATTTTTCGATCACTCCTTTTTGACTCTACATTTTACGATACTATTTGAATTATGTATATTTCCACAACTTGATGTTACGAGAATGTGAATTTTCATTTTTTCTGTGTATTTTATGTGGAATAGTGTAACTTGTGTCCCTTCTCTAAAGAATAATTGAGAGTAACGAACAATTTTAAATATGATTTTGTATTAATTTAATGAATTTTCATCTAATATGAACGCATTGCGTACGTGTAAGTTATTTTTGTGTAAGTTATTTTTGTGCTGTGTAAGAAATATTGATTACTCTTATCTTAATAATTTTTCGTAGTATTGACACGATTTACATATTTTCTCGTATTTTACGACGATCGATGAGATTTAAATAAATCGCGCGTTTTACTAGGATTGTTAATGTTTTCATCGAACTTCCAAAATGGAAGTAACTCAAAACTATTTGTGTAACTTGGTTTGAAAGACTTTCCTTGTGCTGTTATTCACGTAAGAACGTTTGTACAAACAGAAGTCCTCAGAAGTATTAGGTTCACTGTTTTCACGGGGACTACCAACCTCACGTCTTCATTTCGGGATACGCGTGTGTTGGTACTCTTGATGGACGAGGAACCCATTGACGTCAGAAGCTTCTCAGAACACAACTCCCCGTCTCGCCGCCGCTGCTGCTGCTGCTGCTGCTGCTGCTGCCAGGAGTTGGAGTTGGAAGAGAGCGGCCACTGTGTCCGAACTGGACGTGTTACAAACACACGTGCGTGTCTCGTTTAAGTTTTTCTTTCGAAAACCTCATTTATCTCAGATGTGTTGATTGTATTGTTTCTTCATCTTAATGGAAGGAAGGAGTGGATGGGTTTTTTTTTCTTTTTGTTTTATTTGGAGGGGGACCAATAAACAATTTTTGATGTATTGGGTGACGAGATTGACTTTCTTCTCTATTACTTCTCGTTTGAAAAATCAAACGTCAAACTCACTGCTGAGGCACAGAACAACATGGAAGAATGTCTTTTATGGCTTCCGAACTGTATTCGTTATTTGTTAAAACTCATTAACCCGACTGTTTTAAGTAAAATTATAAATAGTCACTTCCTTCTTGTTTTGTGAATTAGTTGATTGCCTAACATGTGGTCAAACGCAGTTTGTAACAAACGCTTTTTGACAATAAAGTTTATTTATTTATTCGGTCATAATGAGAAATTCGACAATAAACATTGCACTTGTCAATAAACTCTTTGTATTTCCTTTCATCTCTTATTTCTTGTGTTTACGTCTCACTACGTCACCTGCATCCATGTATTCCTATACAACAAATGATTGTTGCAATGTACTGTACCAACGCTTAAAGTTAGTACCATTGTTAAAGTTAGTCACTCTGTGTACAAATCTTTACTTCACGGTTCGTACAATTTCGAAGATTCTTTTTTCTAAATTACGCGTGAAATGAAAAATATTCCCTTATTGATTTGAAGACAAATTTTAGGTCTATATCTAGTATTTACGAGGACGGAAGTACAATGAAATGAATTGATTTATGAATTGTATTTAGAAATTTGAATGTCTGGTAAGATATCACAAAAATATTATTGATTAGAATACTGCTTACATTTTCAAGTTGAATTCATAACGCATAATTTTTGAGGTAAGTAGCAACTATTTTAGAAATAAATCACATTTTTAATTCATCGGAAGTTCGATGCCTAAATTTACAAGTGAGTCTTTTCTTCATATTAATATGTATTGATTAGTTTATTTTTTTTACTTTTCACTATTTTTTACATTTTTGTTTATGTAGTGATTTTAAACTTCGTGTTCTATAAAGGAAACTTGATGTCTTTGATAATAAAAACCATTCTTATAATTCATGGCAGAAAATCATTTTAAACTGAGTATAGGCAGAGGAAGAATAATTTTCTTAGTCAATAGAGATGGTATCCTACTCATTCATTCAAAGTACACTAGTAGTCCGCAGAAAAGCAGAAAACTGTGTTCTTAATAAGCAGGGTTAGAATTTTTAGTTGTCCGTCTTTTATCGTGGGATGAATTAAAACTCTTCCTGAAGATTCCACAGAGTGAAATATTATTTTTAGACGAGAAAAGAGAGGCATTTTTCAAGCATTTTTTTTTCTTTTTGCTTCAAGCAGTTAATTCCCTTTTCCCCCATTCCATTTATACATGGTGTCATCAAACATTTAAGTAACATTCAATTAGTCTTCTCAGCTAAGAACATGTAGAGTAGTAAGTCTGAGAACTTTCAGACAACGCTTGTCTAATGGCACATATGTAAGAAAGGAAAATATTTGGGTGTAAGACAATATACTTTTTCTCATTTACAGGTCTTTTAACAATAAAAAAAGACTTTCTCTGTGCTTATGGAAACAGGAGGAGTGAATTAGTATAGTTGTTTGGAACTCAATAGGAGAACGATGATTTCTAGTGTACGGTTAAACATCCCCTTTTTTACCATATTTTAGCACTGGTTCCCTTCCTTTTTTCGTATGAATTTCTAATTCCCCATCCTGGCCCGGGTTTTTCTCCGTTTTTCCTTCGGGTAGAGGCGGATTTCTTATTCAGGTTCTCTTAGGCTTTGTCTAGAGGCATGTATATTGTAACAATAAATCGTGAATTTAGTGTTATTTCTATTCTTATGATTTTTAAACACTACACTCAGAATAATCTATAGTTCGATAATAACTTGTACATGTTAAATTGCAAACATATTGACATTCTATTAGTATTATAACTCGCAGCTAACTTTTTATCTTATCTAGGAATTTTTGCTGAAATTTTTGAATCCGCCTCTGCCTTAGGGCCCTTGATCGGAATTGATGGGATGGTCCCTTGCTTGCTTCCGGAGAGTAAATTAGTTTATTGTCCTCCACGTGGTCATACGCAGTTTGTACTGTTTTTTGACAATAAATTTAAAATTTAAATAAATTAATAATTCACCAAGACTGTTAATAACTTAGTAAAATGTGTTAAATGTTCACGGGTTTTGCTTTTCCCTCCGCTGACCTTGTGAGATGCGTTCTCTCGACCTCGTTCCGTTTGCCCTCCTCGGGATGAAAGAGAGAGAGAGAGAGGGAAAGAATTCTGCAGAGAAATGTTTGGGGTCAGGTACTTACTCTAGTAGCGTACACATCCTCCCAGATGGCTTCTTGGACTTGGAAGCTATATCTGCAGATGAAGACGAAGACATTTGGAAGTAGGTTATGTTTGTGATTGTGGTCATTCGCTCCGGGAGTTAGGAGGATATTCACACGTCTCTCCCGCGCTGTGTATTTGGACTGTTTCGAGAGGCACTGTTTATGGAGGAGAGACGTCGTAAACAGATTCGGAATAGCGTCTTATTTTGGTTCAACTGATGAGCATCAAAACATGAAACGAGGTTTGTTTGTTCCAATTTTACAGTTTTACAGAATCCTGTTAAGTAATACTAGTGCTCATTGGGACACGTTTGGAACGCTCGAATTAGCCCTCCAATATCCGACATTAAAAATTACTCCTGTTTTTACGCAAGGGTCTAGTAGTGTACTGGTCCAGTGCCCCAAGTCCTTGAGAACCCCCAAAAAATGGATATTTGTAATGTATTTAATATTTTTCAGCAATCATTTAAATCTTGTATAAATTTAAAAAATCTTCTATAGCATAATATTTTTAATTCATAAAAAATTATAAATATATTTGAAAATTGCCAGTTATTTAATTCTAAAGTTAATAAAGAATTTTTATATAATATAATAAATTAAATAATGAAGAAAATACGACCTTCAACGAACGAATATTATATATTTTGTGACTTTAAGTCCTTAATTATTTAATTAGTTAGATTATATAATGGACGTTAATTGTATTCGAATTTTTATATAAAAGGATAAAAACTGTTCGAGAATAGTGAGATTTTTGAGTTTCATATTGAAGGTTTTATCGCCCCCAATAGACAAAGAGTTCACGTCCACAACAAGGTAAAAATGACTTTCACTAAATATCAATATTTTTTTTCTGAGAGGGAGGAAGGGGGTTGCAGTGTCTCTAACAGAACTTCTTTGCCCTGACAACCGATGCCGCATCTAATCCATCGTGTGCGTCTTCGTTTCCAAGTTTTCCCTCAGGCGATATTCAACTGATAATGTTATGACGTAAAGGAATAGAAGAAGGCCGATTCGATGTTTCCTTTTTTGTTTGTGCCGTGAAGTAGGGAGGGGGCAGAGTATGTCGATTATCACTTTCATCATACTGCTTCCATAGTATCTGCATCTTCCACTGTTGATCTTTAACAACTCAAATGTTTTATTATCATATAATAATAGATATTGAATATTAATTTGTACAAAAGGAAATAAAACGAATTTAACGACATTTTTAAGACTATTTCTGAAATTGACTCCCAATGTTTCGTTTTAGGAGAAACTCCTGAAGATCCGGCGAAGTTGCAGACGAAATGTAGTGAATAAATTACAGCTATATTGTCTTAAAAAGAGCCGTTAAAATTAATAATTTAAAACAAGGCTCCAGTAAAAACGTTTGTCTATTCTTGCATGAATAAAATGATTTTTTGCCCCGTCACTTTACTGAATTTAAGGCACTCGTCGTCGTACATTCGTCAGAATTTTTAAGAAAAAAATGTATGTAATTAATATTTTATAATAATAATAATAAATTTATAGTAAAAAAAACAACTTACAAACTGCGTATGACCAGGTGGGGGATAAACTAAATTACACTCCGGAAGCAAGCAAGGGACCATCCCATCAATTCCGATCAAGGGCTCTAAGGCAGAGACAGATTAAACATTTCAACACAGTCCTTAGGTAAGTGTAAATATTAGCTACGTGTTATGATACAAAAACATAATACAAACAACTTTGTATTTAATGAAACACCAATAACACTCAGTAATATTATCATGAAACTATTAATCAAATGGATTCTTTTGAATTCTTGTTGTCTCTGTCCCATTCCGTCCCTTTCTTTGTCGAAATCCTCCATGATGATCATTCGCAGAGAAGGACTTCCTTCTCCCAAAGCGTGATGGCCGTTGAGCACGGGAATCCGTTGATGTGGGGAGAATTGTTAGGACCATGTGTTCATACGTGCAGATCTATGTCGTTGTAAGTCGACTCCGCTGACCTACATTTCGAAGTTGTAGAGTTCCACTACGACTGATTCGTTATCTTTCTGAAATGCTGCCGCGAACAAAGTCATTACAGGATGTCGATGTCTCAATTCTACGTTGTAGTCATCTTTCTTTGATTGCGTCTTTGGGGGTTCGTCGCCCTTTTAGCCCCGCCTCTGCGCAATCAGGGAGATCCTATTCCTAACATGGGGAGGTGGACGCAATTTACTTGCGGTTGGTTAATTCAAGGAACAATTATTGAAATCACTAACTCAATTAATAATTCAATATTCTTTATTTCGTTTTTTATACCAAGGACATTCAAGATTTTATACAAAATACTAGTATATGATTCCCGTCTTGCTGAAGAAAAATATCCCCAAATCTATATGATTTTTTTACCGGAAAAATTCATATTATATTAAAAATTAGTTCATGCAGAATTGATACTTCGTTTTGTGAATGGTTCTTCAGGTATAAAACTTATTGTAAGAAGCCTCATTTTCCTATATTTTTTTCAATTTAATTCTACTCTTCTCGGATTAATTTTTGTTCTTATACATTTATTTTTACAAAATACAATTAAGTATATTATATAGTAATAAAATCACCCAACGATAGGGAAACAGTGGACGCAAAGGAAATAAAATTCAAAACTCCGTTTTGTTTCCATATGATGGTAAGTACCGATGCCTTGTGACCCGCGCTTAAGCTTATGCGAATTGGTACTAGATCGCAGCACCGTGCTCTTTCTTGGCCTGCTTCATGTAGTCGGTAGCGTGAAAGAAGAAAAATCCTGAAGAAAATACAGCTGTAATGTTCTTAAGGGAAATAATAAACATAAGATACATCGCAGTGGAAATAAATTTTTCTTTTCTTACTCTATGGTATAAACTTTATTAGCAAGAAATCACTTTGAAATAAAAACTTTGCTTTTAATTAATGAGTCATGAACAGTGTCTGTCAGTCT
>NNCF01128068.1:183250-200673 GCA_002313205.1 Laupala kohalensis | reverse complement strand
CACTAAATTCACGATTTATTGTTACAATAAACACGCCCCTAGACAAAGCCTAGAGAACCTGTATAAGAAATCCGCCTCTACCCGAAGGAAAAACTGAGAAAAACCCGGGATGTTCCAGGATGTATATCAGCAGGTGTATTCATGTATTTCAGCACCTATACATATATACCCTTGCGAAAGAATATTTTTCTGGTGTTTGGTAGTCAAGAGCGTGTTGTCACCGAATATCTTGTTATATACAGCACTTTTTGTTCGTGAGTTCTCCATACACGCATTTCATTCATTGGTTGAGGAAAATGAATTTATTGAGAAACCAGTATTATCACATTTTTATTTTAAAAAATTTATGAAGTGTGAATAATATAATCAAAGAAAAAAAAATTGGATATTTTTCTTAAGTGTTAAGATTTCTTGAAGTGAAACAATGTATCAGTTTAGAATCTAAGGTGGAAAGGTGTGTTACTTATATTTTGTTTTATGCGGTGATTAAGAAATTTTATGACGATATGAAACACATCGTAATCCAAGTAGACATTAACTGTTTTGTAATAAGTAGCGATAATAACTCTTTGTATGTGAATCAACGATTGTGTGCTGAATGTCTCATTTCCGCATAAAGTGTACATGAATAACAATACGAATAAGAAAATAAAATAACATTTTTGTTGCGAAGAGAATATAATCAGAACCCTCTTACAATAGAAACAGTAGAAATGGCGCACAGATCAAGAAAATACTGAACAAGATACACCTTCCTCATTTTCACACTATTGATTCAATATAGTTTAAAACGCTAAGTTTCGCCTGTGAACACAAGTCTTCTTCAGGCGAATAAAAAAAAATTACATTCACAAAAACATACATTTCACTAATCACAAACTTTTAAAACATCGCACATCACTTTAAAAAATATTATTGCCAATGTAATGAAAAACAATCATTGGCTTCAAAATAGAAAAAGGAAAATAGCTTCAAATAGCTTCATAATGAGAGAATTTCAAATTTTTTGAAAGGAGATGATGTTGATGGATCTTGACAACATTTGGAAATAATTAAGAAAACTCAGAGAACTTATCTGTATCAGACTAAATTAATACCATAATTGCTCAATTTCATATATGCCAATACGGATATTGTTCTCTTCTCTTCCTTGTCTTTGATTCTAACACTGTCCCAGTTCAAGTCATGTTTATTGTTTATTCCATGTTCCATAAATACATTATGGTAATTTTTACTCTGATTTTTAACTTTCTCTTTGTCTGATCAATGTTCGTATTTTAACCATGTTCGTATTTAATTTGGTACACTAATTTCATATTTCGTAATGATGAAATAAATTGCATTGATAATATGAACTTAATGCGCCAAATTAAATGCAAAGATGGTGAAAAAAAACGAAGAGGAAGCTAAAAACCATCGCATCCTGCGAACCGCGCATTTTTACTGCTCTTTCGAAATTTCCGGCGTGCGTTACTAATTAGTGGTGAGCGTTGATTGACTAGCGCAGTTTACGATGCGTCAAGAGCTTACGGTCTCTTTTCGCGCACGTCTCCTTTTCATTTGCAGCTGCTTCATCTGCTGCCGGAATAAGTTTCAGTTTCATACTAATAGATTTGAATTAAGCAACAACATGGGGACCAGAGCGCTTTGGACAAGAAGAAGAAGAAGAGGAGAAGAAGAAGAGAGGAAGAAGAGGAGGAGGAGAAGAAGAGGAGGAGAAGAAGAAGAGGAGGAGGAGAAGAAGAAGAGGAGGAGGAGAAGAAGAAGAAGAGGAGGAGAAGAAGAAGAGGAGGAGAAGAAGAAGAGGAGAAGAAGAAGAAGAGAAGAAGAGGAGGAGAAGAAGAAGAAGAAGAAGAGAAGAAGAAGAAGAAGAGGAGAAGAAAAAGAAGAGGAGAAGAAAAAGAAGAGGAGAAGAAGAACAACTTGATTGACCTACATTCGTGATACGTGAAACTGCGACAACCTAGTGATAAACATGAGATGAGCGTATGCCACAAGAGCAAATAAATAAATGTTTCTTTAGACTACCTAGAAAACGCGTTAAATTTGTTCCCCAAACTAATAATTGCCTATTTGCTTTACAAAAAGCGTAGGAAAAAATTGCTGTAAACGATTTGCTATAAACGAAAATTGTAATGCTGTGAGATGTGTGGCGCATTCCCTTCTCTTTCTGCTATACTCATTTGTAATATAAGTCTTTGTATTAAGTGTTTGAATATTATATGACTCAAATATTCCTATATTCTAAAATTAAAATTAATTATAATTCTTTAAACAGTTACGTTTGATTTTTCCAGGTAATTAAAAATGTCTCTACCATCTGTTTTATAACACAGCAGAGCTCTTATATGCAACTTAGCAAAGTACATGCTTCTGTTATTTGCAGTACTAAGATTTCCTATGTGTATGTGCTATTAACGAATGTAGGGCACGTTGCTCAACACCACACGTGAATCCTATTTAACTGAAACTAATCTCACAGTTGAAAGTATTCGGTGCAGACATTTTTAATCAAATTGCAAAACATTGGACTGTTGCCCGTCTCCCAAAGAGTTGAATATGCTTCCGGGAGATAATTTTGCTCTGTGACGATCACGAGTGCCGCTCTGTGAACCAAGGAAACGAAACGGGCATCTTCACTGTCAATGTCGTGTTTAATACATTTGAAATAGTTTTATTACTTTGCTAATTGTTCAGCCCGCTTTACAGACAATTAACATGCAGTTGCTGCTGTACAACAAGAAATGGGTGTGGTGTGGATGACGTCACGCGAGTACAGAAAACGGACGTTTCGTAATGAGCGCTTTACACGATATACGACAAGGAGAAATGGATGTTGTTATGGTGAGTTGTCTCTCAACAGCTAACGTCAACTGTGCTTCCATTTCACTGGATATGTAAACAGATTACTTTGGTAAACGAATGGTTGATTTAATATAATATTTTGTTCTCTATGATTGATTTACGAACTTCTACGAACAAGAGAACATTGCAACATTTCAACCTCGCAACCAACTCTACAGAACACAGGTGCCGCAATTAGTTAGCACAGATGCCAGTAGGGTTGCGCTAGTCAATTTGTACGAGTCGTACTTAAAAATAGAAAATGCTTGAAAATTTCCTTTGCATTCTGCGTCCTGTCTGGTGTGTATTCCACTAAACCGTCCGTAAAATGAAACGAGAGAAAACGGGGTTTAGAATTTTTCGTGGTACGGGACCCTACGTGCGTGCTCCAATGTAGCCTGTGCTTAAATCCGCTTCTAGTCAGAACCAACGAACTAAGCTTCTGGAACGCGCTCTGCGCATAATACAGTGTATTGTTATTATCGACCTCATTCAGTTCCGTATTGCAGACTGTATCAGGAGTTCTAAGGGGGCATTAAAACAGCAGCGTCATGTTTCTTAGTGTACTCCAGCGTGGAACCTCAAGAAAACGTGTGTCATCACCCTCCTCAACGATGGCACTATTTCAAGTTGTCGTTGTCAAGACTTTGGACATGAAGGAAGTCATTGTAAGAAAACGGTTCAAATATTTATGCATTTCATAGAAAATGATTTCAATGTTGACGCACATTAAAAGAGATACACGTGCGATACGTTAAGGATTTATTTATGGAAAAGAAAAGAAAAAAATAATCGTTGGATATATTTTTGTAGGTACCGACTAAATGATTCGCATCTACAACATTTTGTTCGTGTTTGCCACGTGAAGCTTCAAGCGACATTCTGAATGCTAAACAAACATTTCCTCTTCCTCTGACGTCATACACACGATATGTTTCTTGGAAAACGTAACAAAAATAAAAAGACAGACGGAAGTGTCTGGGAAAGTGCGAGAGTTGAAGAACTCGTGAATGAATTTCAAAGAAGAAGAGGAAAAGTGGAAGGACCTCCTCCAGGTAACACGGGATATTTATTCAGAGATAAAGTAACTCGACTTGTTTTACCTTTTTCTCTCTTTGATAACACGTCTGCCAATCATCTATAATCCTTAAAGTTAAAATATTACGTCGGAGTATTTTCATACCGGTTTTTATTACGCAGAAGCTGATTACCCTGCGCTGCCCTGAATTTTCTTTTCCTTGTTAGACTCATGACACGACGTCTCATTGGTTGTTTATTCATGATAACCAAATGAAATTGTCTACTCTTCTAGAACGAAAATAGATAAACGGGTAACCGGCCTCGAAGGGTCTGTTTACGTCGCGATGTTTTTGTGATGATTCATGATGACGAATTGTATTTTTCATTTTACATGACGTACGCTCTCACGCGTGTAATGAATTCTGGCGCGTTGAGGAAAGCGTCTTTTCATTTGCCTCGTGTAAATTGTAGTGAAGAACCTTTTCTTCCCTCTTCCTGTTTAGTCTGTTCACCCAGTCAAGAAATCGGTCGTCGTCATGCTTGTAATTAACCTACTTTTTAAGGACATATCTATTTTTACGTTCTGAGCATTACAATATATTACCTAGTAAGTGATGAGGAATTGGATACTTAACACTAAAAGTTGCAAAGTGCAAATTCGTGAACACAAAGTCAAAATCGAAACTATATTTAAAACTCATTGTCGTATAAAATGGAAGTTTCGCGATATCTTTAAAATTATTGTCGGCAAGAGAACAAAAAGGAAATATAATTTGCGAAAGGTGTTATATATAATTTCATGCTAGTTGAGATTCTTTGAATCCAAAACGTATACAAAAAAAATTCTACAAAAATATGAAGATCATACTCTCGTTTTGAGAAATAGAAAAACACGCGAATGCAATCAATGCAAAATGCTCGAATGGCTTAGATGCTGACCAGTGCCTCGTCAACACTTGTAAGAACGTCCACAGCCATCTTCTTAGTCATTTTACCGGTGAACTTTGTCCTTTCTCCGGGGTGTGGCACAGGATCCTTTGGGGCTTCGTGGTTGGGGTTGTTCGAAGATAAGATACTCATTATCTATGGAGGCACATTTTTACTATCCTTCTGTTCCACAGTTGTTTGCTAGTTTTTTTAAAATTAATCTCTGATTATTTTGATAATTTTTACGCAATTTGCATTACCATATTTTCTATAATATAATTGTTATTAATAATAGTAAATTCATAAAATTGATAATACCATATTTTAAAAAATAATAACACCATATTAATAAGTTTAATAAATAAGTGTTATTAATAATACCAGAATTGTTAATTATTTATTTGATAGATTTTATTTAAAGGTAATATTTATGAAACTTGAGTTGTAAAACTATAAATTTTAAATAAAAATGCTCCCCAGTTAGCCGCCCCCGGTATATTACGGTTTACATCTACCGCTGAGAGACCTACAAAACTGCACTACATTGAGAACTATACAACACAGTTTTTTTGTTAGTAAAACACTAAAACTCAACAAAACTAAACAAAACAAAACTTTCCTATCTTAAATATCATAAATATTTATTTCCGATGCATATTTCATTCAGATCAATTATAGAAGTTATTTTACACTTCAATGAACACACATGTTTCGCACTGCAATCAATTTCCATTCCATGTCTTCACATGGTCTCATCGGAAAAAGAGTTGTCACGGTCTGCAATGAATATTCGAAGTGAACCAAACACAGCGGACGCCACCGTCGTACTTCTTGAAGGCCAACAAGCAGCTGTTTACTAGCAGTGTTCGCTTGTATGGAAATTGGGTTGGCTAGTTGCCTCTTGTTTCAGCCCCAACAGAATACTCAAGAATCACCTTGGACCGAATCACCGTAACATGTTGAGATTTAGGAGTCCAGACTTGTTCGTAAAAATACCGATTTGTTAGCGAAAAGTTGTGATACCAGAAGTTGTGATACCAGCGTACGTTTTTGTTATCTTTTGCAAAACTTAGAAGTTCACGTGAAAAACCTTCAACTTAAGGCAGTAGGTAGAAATAAGTCACTAAAGTATCAGAAATAGGTATTTATAAACATAGTTATATGTGCTTATAGTGATGTCAACTTCAAAACAACCATACCCCACCGACTGTCTATATGAAGTAATTGTAATTGTAATGCATTCCCCCTTACGGACGAAATACTTGTTTAAAAAAATGACCTTAGGGCCCTTACTTGCATCCGGAGAGTAAATTACTTTATTGTCCTGCACACATTCTTAACCAATTTTTTTTTTTGACATCAAATTTATATATACTTTTTAAAACTTTGAAATCACAGAAGTGATGGAAGGTTTTCTTTGATTTGTAGCGAAGTTCCCGTAGTATCTTTTACATCCGTTTTTATCTGTATTTCACCGGACATTACAAAAAGATATTTTACTTTGAGGTGTGATGAGGTATAAATCACATAAAAACCGTTGTTCTCGGCCGCCAGATTTTTTGCGCGCTCCAGTGCATTTCAAACAAGTCCTGTTTAATAGTGTATATTTGTAATTGACGGATAGAAATTAAATCATAATGTTATGATTTTTGTAATTGACGGATAGAAATTGTAATCATATTTGTAATTGACGGATAGAAATTAAATCATTTGTATGAAACAAATAAAATTAGAACCAAGAATTTACTTTTGCTTCTCTGTGATTTGACTAAATCGGAGCTGCGCCATAGTCCCACCTTCAATGTTGAATGAATGCATATGAGGATTATCGGTATTCAGCTGTCGTGGAGTGTTGACGCAGCATATTAATATTTAAAAGGTATCAACAACGTAATGATTAATGTAGTGATAGTTTGTATTAAAAACTTTCAAAAATAATGATAATTTTGTGAAAATTTTGAAGTTTCTCTTGAGTTTGGTTTGAATCCCGCGATCTTAATAAAACTTGGATCCTGTGTGAGATCTAATTGCACGAATCTGCTCTTTTTGCCGTAATATAAGTTAGAGAGTTCTGCTCGCGTCGTATTGAGACCACACACAGCCCTGAGCAACGCCAGGGTGATGAAGGTCAAAATATAGAGGGGCGAAACGTTGGCATATTACAAATAGGAGTTTTTATTTCTTCAAAACCAAAACAAATCATTAGTAATTATTGCTATTAAAAAGTGGTCGAAAACCAGATTAATAGAAGCGATGTGTTTCTTAATCGAAGGGGGATGAATGAGTTTCGAAGATACTCAAAAGTCCGCAAAATCTCCAATGACGTTATCTTTAATCAGCCAAACATGACGCACTCAACGATTCTTTTTTTATGGGGCTTTAGGGCTCGCCAACGTCTACGTCATTTAGAGCCCTTTTGCAAATTCAACGATTCTACGTCATCACAATATATTCCTTTTCCGCTTATCCACATAGCACATAACACGAGTGAGATGTATTTAAATAGATTTTCCCTTCGGAATAATTAAGAGGATTTTGTCTGCATTATTAGCTTCGTTTAAAATGATTCGAACATTTTTCGTGTTCTGTGTACTTCTTTCGTCGAACCAAAATCTGTAGTCATAAGCAACGTTAGGATTTTTGGTGCGCACCTTTTTTAATATAAAGCTCTTGGGGAAGATATCGCAGTGTAAAATTTTGAGAAAAGAGGCATTCTTTAAGCATTCCCCCCCCCTTCTGTACTGCAGTTTTCCAATACTCTTTTATAAGAGAAATGACTTGTGAGTTTTATTCCATTTATAAATGGTTTCGAATCAATATCAGATATTTAATAATTTTAATGAACATTTCCTCACCTGACTGCAGCTGTTGCAAAATGAAAAGAATGGGATACGTTTACTATGATATGGAATCTCTTCAAATCCGCGGTTAAAAACTACCTCCTGCACCAGTGCTTCTACACTGTAAAAGAATTTATTGATTTTAATAAAAGTTAAATTCGTCTTGTACTTTATCACGCCATTGCTGTAGCACATTTTAAATAACTTATAACAATTTCAAAAACTATTTTTTTGCATGGTTGTGTTGCCGTATGGCTCATATTAATTTAGTTTTATGTGTACTCAACTTTGGCACGGTTGTGTACATTAATTCTGTAGCCCCATCCTGGCCCGGGTTTTTCTCCGTTTTTCCTTCGGGTAGAGGCGGATTTCTTATACAGGTTCTCTAGGCTTTGTCTAGGGGCGTGTTTATTGTAACAATAAATCGTGAATTTAGTGTTTTTTCAACCCTTATGATTTTTAAACACTATACTCAGAATAATCTATAGTTCGATAATAACTTGTACTATGTAAATTTTTTGCGTTAGATTACAAACATATTGACATTCTATTAGTATTATAACTCGCAGCTAACCTTTTATCTTATCTAGGAACTTTTGAATCCGCCTCTGTCTTAGGGCCCTTGATCGGAATTGATGGGATGGTCCCTTGCTTGCTTCCGGAGAGTAAATTAGTTTATTGTCCTCCACGTGGTCATACGCAGTTCGTATTGTTTTTTGACAATAAATTTATTATTATTAATTATAAATTTATTATTCCTGATAAGTTGTTGTACTGTTTTGCAAGTGAATCAGAGTGGGAGAAAGATGATTTTTCGAATTAGATGAATAGCACCTTTTTTGTCCCGTTTTCCTGATTATTGTAGCGCCTTTCCCTTGCAGATTTTTCGTATGAAATTTGCACCTAAATATCCTGACCTTGGTTTTAAGGACGACGAATGAAGAAAGAGAAACAATGTCTAATACTGTAGTTTGAAGAATTCAGAGCCATTGAGTTGCGTATCACCAGTCTTGACCAACCTTCTGGAAAGTGCTGTGGACCTGTAAGGAACTTCTCCTTGGAAAGCGCCATCTTGGTCGCAAAGCAACTGACCACCATTCACCTCTCGCCGTTACGCTGCTTATGTAACGAGCGAGACTCTGGCAGATGAATCCCATGTCGACGTGTTTTCGCGATAAGAGACCCAAGGAAGGAAGGAACTATTAAATAACACTAAATTCCAGATTTATTATGTCAATAGACCACGCCCCTACGCAAAAGTCTAGAGACCCCCTATATAAAATACGCCTCTATTCGAAGAACTACAGGATTAATATAAACAAGCGTTCAGATGAAACTTAACTTATATGAGTAACAACAATCAACAATAGCACGCAAGGAAAAAGTTTTGAAATTTTATCATTCATTTTGAAGGAATTAGAGCAATGGCAGGAGAGAAGGTATCATATTTTGTTGAGTGAGTTGCAGATACATTGTACTTGAGCGGTGCATTTCCGATTCTCCTTGCCAAATATTACTTGGCTTCTTGTATTGCATGTCCCACATTCGCCCAAACGTCGAGCGGCGACTGCCTGTGTGCCCTGTACGTCCACCCCTCCCCTTTACCCCGCCAGGGCCCCACCCTGCCCCGCCATGCTCTTTCGTATGCGTACCTGGCGTATTGATGAAGACATCAAAGTCACATTCCCGATGATTTATGGACGCCGCTCCAGAAGGGACGGGCTATAGAATGTTCCAGAAAGGCTTTTTTCCACTACGATGTCCATGTTGCATTATTTTTTTTATGACGTCATACTTTAATTATATCGGTTTTCTACATCGACGATTAAAAAAGTAATTTGTTAGATGTTTTGCATGAATGGTTATTAAAAATTGTAAAATCTTTATTGAATAAGCGATTTAGATTGTGACTACCCCACTGCAGGAGCGAATTGTTGTGTTCAACGACTGAGGCGGAAAAAGAAAGACTAACAAGGAAAACTTCTAAAATTCATAAATGAATAGAATTTGTATGGAAAAAGTAAATTTTTTATATGGGAATTTTAAATACTAATCCTATAACAGTACTTTGAAACTTTTTAAGATCTGTATTTTTTTATGTTATTTTGAAAAAAATAATAGTTTGTATCCACTGTTACAATATCGTATTGCTTTATGAGTAATTTTTAATTTGACTATTATATAGAATCACTTTTATATATAATCTATAGCTACAAACACAAGCCGTAATTTAATGCAATACACAATTTACACTATTAATTGATTGTCTTCTATACCCATATAAGGGGTAGTCAGACAGTAATGATGACATAGAAATGCTCTGCCATCGGAAATGAAGATGAGCCATGGTTTTACACCACTAGTTTCGTATGTTGGGATGGTGTGTGCTATACGGACTACTCTAGAAACCCTCTTATCTGACCTCGGATCAACCGGTCCTCGGATAAAACGGTTATTTCAAACAATAATAAATACAAAGCCTGTAATACATATGTATATTAACATATTAAGTTTCTAAAGTTTGAGCAAGTTCTTAATATTTAATTTTTTTCGTATTCGTTTATGTACATTCATTCATACATACGGTAAAACGAGTTGCAATGACGTCTCATTTGGTTGTTACAAGCAATAAAAACAGAACAGAAACAAGATTCATAAATTTAACCAGATTCTGTTTTTCAACTGAATTTTATTTCAATTATTTGTGAAGTTTAAAATTATTACCTTTTCGAAGAAGAAGAAGAAGATTGTTTTTTAGAATGTTTTAATTTATATTTATTTTGCAATGTATGTTTTGTAAATCTCTGTAGCACTGAAGATGGCCGCCGTTGTTGGAAAGGCCTTTTGCATCAGTAAATGCATCAAATGACAGAATGACAAAATCTTGTATTGCATACAATGAACAATGTGTCCACATCAGACAAATTTATATTTCACGGGAACCACGGAATAACCGGCCAGGGCCTGGATTCCGACCAGAAACCGGTTACGAGGTGAGTCTTCCACTGTGCGATGACGCAATCAGTGTGTGGTGCCACGCTGTCCTGATCCGTCGGTCGCCAAGGCAACATGAAACCAAGCAAGGCCTTCAATGGAACGAAAGTCCGTCTACTCGGTTCTCTCCATAAGCAGATGATTTATGGAGGATTCGTTCCCCACTGAATCAAACAACTCTCTTTTGTACACTACTACCACACACGTCTACTTTCAAATGATAAATTTATTGTCAAAAAAGCTGTTACGAACTGCGTATGACCACGTGGAGGACAATAAACTAATTTACTCTCCGGAAGCAATCAAGGGACGTATTCCATCAATTCCGATCAAGGGCCNAAGGCAGAGGCGGATTCAAAAATTTCAGCAAAAGTTCCTAGATAAGATAAAAAGTTAGCTGCGAGTTATAATACATATATAATGTCAATATGTTTGTAATTTAACGCAAATATGTTTGTAAATTTACATGTACAAGTTATTATCGAACTATAGATTATTCAGAGTATAGTGTTTAAAAATCATAAGAGTTGAAAAAAAACCCACTAAATTCATGATTTCTTGTTTCAATAAACTTGCCCCTAGACAAAGCCTAGAGAACCTGTATAAGAAATCCGCCTCTACCCGAAGGAAAAACGGAGAAAAACCCGGGCCAGGATGGGGCTACAGAATTAATGTACACAACCGTGCCAAAGTTGAGTACACATAAAACTAAATTAATATGAGCCATACGGCAACACAATCATGCAAGAAAATAGTTTTTGAAATTGTTATAAGTTATTTAAAAAGTGCTACAGCAATGGCGTGATAAAGTACAAGACGAATTTAACTTTTATTAAAATCAATAAATTCTTTTACAGTGTAGAAGCACTGGTGCAGGAGGTAGTTTTTAACCGCGGATTTGAAGATATTCAATTTCATAATGTCTTTTATATTCTTGGGCAGGGATACTTTCATATAACTATTTCACGTATTAAATGTTTCTTATTAAATAATTGAATTATATTTGTAATTAAAGATATACACTATCTCTCTAGCTCCATCCTTGCCCGGGATTTTTGAGGCTTTCCTCCGCGAATGTCATTGAATACTTTTATCATTAATCGAATTTTCATTGTACATGTTGACGATTCGTTTTGGAATAATAAATAGATAACAGTAAGTATTTATTAAATAATTTCTTTTATAACTATTAAATCCGCCACAGCCCTTAGCCCCTTGATTGGAATTGAGGGGATGGTCCCTTTCTTGTTTTCTTAGTGGTCAAACGCTGTTTGTAACTGTGTTTATATTTATTTATATTTCTCGACAAAAATCGTGCGAGAGATGTCTTCGTTCGTTGAATCAATTCTTCTCTTCACGGGAAACTGAAATTCGCCAAATTTTATATCTTTACAGTGACGCCTAACATTCAAAGTTCAGTTGGTTTTCTCTTGATACGTCACACTTCCCAGAGAGATCGATTGCGAGCAGAAAACACAATCGGTGAAATATAACGCGAACCAGTGACATTTTACACATGCGTCTAGAAGAAACTGGTCCAGAAATGCAAGTTCTTGGCGTCGACGAATTGTCTTCAAAATATTTTGATAGTCCTAATTTTTCAATTTACACAAAGCTTATAAACATGGACAGACGTGGAAATATATAACGGAGAAATGTAACACTTTCCTGGGATCGGGAGAAAAGTTATTTTAAAATGTAGAACTAGAAAACAGAAGAAAAAAACGTTGGAAATTTTTTTTATTGTAAAATAGAAAGAAAGTTATTTTCAATCGACAAATACTTTGTTTCTATTGTGAGTTGAAACCGATAACAACATCATTACCGAATTATAAATTATTATTTCTCAATAGAAAGATTAGAGACTGGAACTTAATGTTTTGGAAGAGATTTCGAGCCCTGCGTCTGTTCGCAGGGTGAGAAGGCAACTTCTGGAAGAAAGAACGAAGTGAAGTGAAGTGATACGAGGAGAGAAACGCAAAGAAGGGAAGTGGAGAAAGGGGTTAAGCAAGTGATCGAATCATCTGCTCTAAAATGTGCAATAAGTAATTATTAATTTTTTAGTTCCTTCAGCGTCACATGTTTTTATATTTGTTATTTCAATATTAGTTTAATCATTTACTTAACAATTTTTATTTTCAATTCTGTCATTTATATTCTTTTGTATACTTTATTGTATGTCTTCATATTCTACCACCGGCCAAGATATTCCCATTTGCATGTAAATAAAGATTACATTATCCCATCCTGGCAAACCGGGTTTTTCTCCGTTTTTCCTTCGGGTACAGGAGGATTTCTTATACAGGTTCTCTAGGCTTTGTCTAGGGGCGTGTTTATTGTAACAAGAAATCGTGAATTTAGTGTTTTTTCAACTCTTATGCTTTTTTAAACACTATACTCAGAATAATCTATAGTTGGATAATAACTTGTACATGTTAAATTACAAACATATTTACATTCTATTACCATTATAACTCGCAGTTAACTTTTTATCTTATCTAGGAACTTTTGCTTCAATGTTTTTGAATCCGCCTCTGCCTTAGGGCCCTTGATCGGAATCGATGGAATACGTCCCTTGCTTGCTTCCGGAGAGTAAATTAGTTTATTGTCCTCCACGTGGTCATACGCAGTTTGTACTGTTTTTTGACAATAAATTTACTATTATAATATTTGCAATATGCTCGGGACCCCCATAATAGTCAAAATGTCTGAGACACTCACCCTAATGAAAGAGTCATGGATGCATATATCAACTAGTGCTGGTTCCTATGGAAGGCAGAGAGACACCTGCCTCGTGTCGGCTTCACTTTTATCTGGTCGAGATCTCTTCGACCTCCTGTCGCACCTGTCGCTGTAACAGCAGTAGCTTTCAGAAGCAATTTATTATTATCACTGTACGCTGCCGGGGATTTCCTAGGTGTCGCAAGGCCTTGATATTCTTCTTCTCATACACTCACTGCCAACTGACTCTTACAGGCTTCTTAAACGTTTAAGTTAAGTTAAGTTATGGATGCACCTACTATCTTCAAAGTAGAAGCAGTACATTAGTGTATTGTCCTCAACATAGTCATAAGCAGTTTGTAACAGCTCTCTTGTCAATAAATTATTAATTAAGTAATTTATTTATTGCCAATCTAATTCGATTTTTGTTGGTATACAACCTGTACTCAATGTAGTCAACGCTTTTCCTTCGCCATCGTCCGTAACAGTAATGATATGTGTACCTCGGATTATGTTGGCAGTACTTTCCGATTTCTTTAAACTTAAATCTATCGCCGACATATGCTATCAATTCAATTCTCTTGCTCTTGTGACACTGTAGTGTTTTTTACGCATCGAGCAAAGTGTGGAACGAATACTACCTTGTATTTTTGTTTGTTGTGTTATCAAAGTGATTTCTTTACAGCGAATACTCGTTTTTGCGACTACTATTAATATAATTAAGTTCGTAGATGTTGGCAATTCATGTTACGCAGCCATATTGCATAAGTTACGTGAATTTGGGTTATACATATCATAAAACAGGAACTGTCCGTCATGAGATCTGAAGGACTTCCCGACGATTCTTATACTTTCATTTCAATTCGTTGTGTCGTATTTTCGTGATGAGAGTTCAAATAAAGTTTTAGTGAAAGTTCCGAGAAAAAAATCTCGTGTCGACAGGAAAAATGTAACTTAAAGTATTATTATAAATATTACTGGTATGTTTGTACACAAATAGATAAGAGAACGTAGTGGATCATTACCAGAGATGACAGTGGTATGGCACCGACGTAGCAAACGCTAAAGCACATATTATAATAATTATGCCACTATAAATCGCTTTCCAATACACATCCAATATAAATCCTTGTTGGACGCATTTTTTAAGAACTGAAACTGGTCATTTGTTCAAGCAGAGGATTCCTTTTCTATGGTTTTGACACGGAGGTACGCGTAACGCTGTAGTCCAAGCTACATACAATTTTTTCATAAATTTCTTAAGGATACTAGAGGATTGCATTGATGAGTGTTTGTTCGTTCGATTACATTCCGGTAGTTATTCTTGTAGTGCTTGAAGTGTAGTTCTGACTTCTCTATGGACACAGGCGTCCAGAAGGTGAAAGCCAACCCAAAAGAATTATTCGAGTGAAGAAAATAAACGCGACTAAATATCTCTGTAGAGAACAAAGTTCGTCTGCAGCGTTTGCTCTGTACGTAGTTTGAAGTCCGCGCATTTCCGTCACTAATTAAAGCGCTTTGCACGTGTTCTGTGCGGTATTTCATTTGCCTTTCGCTTGTGAAGGCAGCGCGCCGCCGGCCGCAGAATGCACTGCGCACTTCGCAAAGACACAGCGGCTAGCAGATAGAGACCTTAATATAAGGGAGAACCGTCAGTCTTGTCCACAACTTTACAGCACGTAATGTCTCATATTAATCATTCCGCAAATACTCATAGCACTTGTCGCGCCACCTGTCACTCGATTCTCGTCTCTTATTGGCTGTGGAGTTGGGTGAAAAGGGAGGCAGACACGTCACGATCCGGTGATCAACTACAGCTGATTAACACCCCACTATGAGAAACTGCGCGTAGTATTTTCCGGAAATATGATAAATCCCTCATTCTATTTCTGCCCCTGGCGGTTCTCCGTTAAATTAAGTTCTCTACTACCACCTATCGATGGCAGCGGGAGGTCTTTGAAGTGGCCGTGACGTTCACGTACAGACATTCCCTCGCAACTGGCTAACAACGACGGTAAACCATTTCTCTTTTCTCTTCGTCTGTATCTTCAATGAGGGAGCCGCCCCCGTCACTTACACGCGCTTATGTACCGTGTTCTCGTCATCACCACCGACAGGGTCGGAGAGAGGATTTTGTGAGGCCTGGGGCATATTTTCCCTCCTCTACCTTCTTCCAAGTGTCCTCTCCTTCCACCAATCGGAGACGAATGTAGCGGGGAAATATTTTTCGTTAAGAGTACGTCAAAACTGGGGTGAGGACTACCCCGACTGCTCTCTGTCCACGTTTTCGTAATTAAGTGGAGAGTGGGCCACTAAACTACACCATTTTGAAACGTACATGACGTTCTAGGGTTAATATAAATAAAATCTTTTTTGAAATTTTGGTTTGTTTTTGCTTTTATTTCTATATATCTCTGATGATCGTGATATCGTATAGCGAAAATAATAAAATACAACCTTGGCGAAGAGAATAATTTGAGTAAATTCGCAAGTGTTCTTTCAATTTCTAAATATTATATTTTTATTAGTAAGGGATTTATCGAAGTTCGTTAACATATTCAGTATTTAGCAATTATGTAATTCATTCATTTTTTTTTTGTGAATTGACATTTTTACTACATTTGAGTAGTTTAATCCCGTTGAGTACCCGCTCTTCCAAAAAAAACCCCTTCATTTTCCCCTTTTATGCGTTTCATGTATGTTCACCTATCATTTATATTTACTTTGATCCTCTTCCATCCGAGAGAGTACACGCGTATAATTCCATTCCAACCTTTAGAGCTGAGTAATCCACNTACTTTGATCCTCTTCCATCCGAGAGAGTACACGCGTATAATTCCATTCCAACCTTTAGAGCTGAGTAATCCACAAAACGGTTCGAGAGGGTTTTTCAAACTGCTGCTGCCACTGAACTATTTAACGAGCGTCAAAGGCTGGCTGCTGGTGCTTTTCCTCTGACTGACACACTGTGTTGTTGCAGTGCAGCCACTATTCTCGTGGGAGGTCGCATTCAAATCGCTTTGCGTCGTGTCGTCACTGTAATTCATTATTATCCTTTCGGTTGCGTTGAACTCACTCTCTCTGTCTACTCCCTGTTTCTCTTCCCATGATTAAACGAATCAGTGACTCTAGTTAATCCCTATTGTATTAGTATTATTATTATTATTATTATTATTATTATTATTATCGTTCGTTATACCGAATTATACCGGAATCCACAAAACGCCATTTGGAATTACTAGGAGCAGCCAAGACACTGTCCAATAAGCAGAGAACAGTAATCCTTGACACACGCCTCATAGAGCGAAAATTTTTTAGGAGAAGAGCAGTTGATTGAACTTGACAATGTCCGTTCATCAAGTGTAAAAGATTCAGCTGCAAAAGCTGTGGCGGAAGACATTATTCATATTAATAATAATAATAATAAAACTCAAGAAAACCACACACATAGATATAGCACTAATCATAACCCATAACCTACAAACTACTTGCAAATGAAAAAAATTTTTAAAAAAATATACGAACCAACATTTGAGAATATAAATTCTTTGCTTATGGGAAATAATACGTACCCCCTCTAAACCGACCTCGGATCAACCGTTTTATCCCGCGGAACATTTTCTTTTTCTGTTTCTCTCAGCTGAGCGAAAAAAGAACTTCTGCTGGAAATGTGATGGAGTGACTCAAACATTTCTTGTTTTAAGGGACTTCTGCTGGAAAGTTCCAGGAAAGTAAAACGAGGAGACGAGACGAGATGTTAGATGTATCAATTTCGTGTTCTCTTATGTACGTATGTATATACATACATGCAGAATAATAAAATGGGTTGCAATGACGTCTCATTTCTTGATGAAATTGTTACCTCTTTTTCCAAACGATTTTTCACGGGAACCTCGTATTAACCGCTCAAACGGGTAGCTGGCCAGGGTTAATGTCGGTGCCGACCAAATCGGTTAAGAGAGTATTTCTACTACTGTAAACAGCTCCGAGAGTAAAGTAAGAGATGATGAAATGACCATTAGCGCCGGATTATCGACCAAAAGTGCAAAAATTGAAGTATCTTCCTCTACTATATAT
>NNCF01128068.1:165690-179713 GCA_002313205.1 Laupala kohalensis | reverse complement strand
CTTTTTATCTTATCTAGGAATTTTTGCTGAATTTTTTGAATCCGCCTCTGCCTTAGGGCCCTTGATCGGAATTGATGGGATGGTCCCTTGCTTGCTTCCCGAGAGTAAATTAGTTTTTTTTCCCCCTCCACGTGGTCATACGCAGTCTGTACTGTTTTTTGACAATAAATTTATTTATTTATTATTATTAGTAAACTAATTTCTGTACATTCTTTGTTGTTGTTTTTAGAAAAATGCCACAGGAAATCATTGTTAAATTTCAACCAGACGAAAGGAATCTGAAACGACTTTCCATATTGATTTGTGAAATCAATACAAAAAATATATTTTTAAATAAGATAAATGCCATTTACTGTTCTGATTTTTATGTCATCTCGCTTGTTTTATTGTACAAAGAAAATGATATAGAAATGTCTCACCAAATTATTTTTTTTACTATATCTGGTCACTTAAAATCCGGTTTCAAAAAAACAATAATTTTGATAATTTTCTTATTAAAATCTTGCAGATTATTCGCAGATTTTAAATCAGATTGGAAATATAAACACAACACATTAATACCATTTAGTTTTTGTTGGGATTCAATATTATTTTATCTAACCGCCACAAACATTGAGAACTACTTCATCAACATTTCAAACAAAACTATTTTCTCAAAATCATCTGTTCTCTTGTTGAGTCAAACTGTAGTGAATTCGTTCAGTGATCCTCTCTGCTAACAAGTGTGATGATGTTAATAATATTTCTGACCCAGGTTTTACTTCGGTTTTCCTCCGGGTAGTGCAGGGTTTTCCTTAGGCGGCAGGAATGTCATTTAATACTTTTTTTATTATTTATCTCGAATTTTAAGAGCACCTTATATCTACGATTCATTTTAGAATAATAAAATATTGATAACAGTATGCATTTTATTACAATAGTTCTTACAAGTATTAAACCCGCCACTTCCCTTAGGCCCGTCATCGGAATTGATGGGATGGTCCCTTGCTTGTTTCCGAAGACTAACTTAGCTTTTTTTTATCCCCCACGTGGTCATACGCAGTTTTCATATGCTTTTTTGACAATAAAATTTATTTATTTAAATTCATATATATAAACATATTCATACAATAAACAATACCTCTCTTATTTACTAACAATTTCAATTCGTGTTACTTCCTGAAACAACTTGTGCGATAGAAAACGTCAAAGGAGGTCGGTCGTCTGAGATCTCGTGCAGCAGCAATAAACGCGAAAACGTCATAAAATCGCTTTTCCCGCCAACGCCGATTAGCAGCTTACATTCGACACAACTACGTCACTGACAACCTCGCATCGAAATCGCCAAATTCGTAGCGGTAGAGAAAATGAAACTTTTGGAGAACCAGTAGAACATATATCAAGATTAAGTTTTAATAATTGTAGAATAACTAAGAATGTGTTATTCGGGTTTTGCGATGTTATTGTTATTCTTGTTTTACTCAAAGCAGATGTTATCTCAAGTCGTTGATTCTTCATTCAAAATAACAGGAGGAGTATTATTCATTACTTTCTCATAACAACAATGGAAGTAATTCTTTTATTTTATCTTTTTCTTAACAAAATAAAGATACGGAATTGCTGCATTTTCTCATTAATGCGACGACATTGCGCCATACTTTACGAGATTAAACGGATCAAATTTATTCTAATTCTTCTATTAACGACCATTATATAATCAAGGCATATAAATAAATAAAGAGTCCCCAAAGTTCGTCGAAAACCAATTGTAAACTTTGCTCGCTGCGCGGGAATAGCTGCGAAAGGTCGTAAGTCTTAATTAATTTATTAATGTGGACCAAATTTGTATTTAATGGACGTCGAGACATACGAGTATAAGGAGCTGTTCAGAGGGTCATGGAACTTCTATTAATGTTTGAATTGAAAATATTTCTTTAGTATTCTCGGAAATTTAAACCAGTTAGATGCACAATATCAAGCGATTTCGGTTGGTCATGTGTACCAACTTACCACAAAAATGTATTGACACAAAACGTCCCGTTCCATAAAAAGGAAATCTACGAAATACACCCTCTTGTAACATTTATCTATTTTTGAAGTTCACTGAATGACTAGTATGGAGCCCATACATCGTCATTAATATTATAATAATTAATAAATTCACTGAAAAGGACTCTTGGTTTTTAAACAACCTGTAACTCCTTATATCCACATGAATGATATTGAGATAATCATATTACGTTCAGAGGAATGAGAAGAATGCAGTCACGTTAAGAAAAGTCAGTTAATTATCAATTCAAAAAAAGATTATTTTAAAATATAAAAAATGTTTCGGGTACGTTAAATTTTGGAAAAATCTGAATATGTTTGAAACCCAGTACTTATGTTCTGAAGAATCATGGCGTATATTCATTGCACTTGAGTATATTTCCTTTCCATTAATTTCTCTTCGACATTTGCGTCACGTGTTGGATTGCGGCACAGTGAAACACGTTTCTATGTTTCTGTCGTGAAACAAATTATTTCGCAAACACGTTTATAGGACTTTTAATAATATTTCTGAAAGCAATTGCCATGAAGATCAATTTCCTCGTTCCCTGACGACCTCCATCTTTGAGAGTTTATTACATTTGGAAATCTTTCAACACAAAAGAAATGAACGCAATAACTGAACAGTCGCACTAAACAATAGAAAGCTGTTCAACCGAACTCTGTCCTTGTGAGAATCCGTGACAACACATTTTGACATTCATGTTAATCAAAAGTATCCTTTCAATGAAATAGATCTTGTTTGTATTCAATCCCAAAGGATTTCCATATAATAATAAATCATCATTGAAACAACCACATCAATAATAATTTATTAATCTGCGAGTGAACAATGCTCGGTGGCAGATAGAAAAGAAAACATTATAAAAGTATTCATAATAACAATAATATAAAGTTAAATAAGAAATCATCGTCCAAATATCTATAAAATAATAATAAATTTATTGTCAAAAAACAGTACAAACTGCGTATGACCACGTGGAGGACAATAAACTAATTTACTCTCCGGAAGCAAGCGAGGGACCTTCCCATCAATTCCCATCAAGGGCCCTAAGGCAAAGGCGGATTCAAAAATTTCAGCAAAAGTTCCTAGATAAGATAAAAAGTTAGCTGGGAGTTATAATACATATATAATGTCAATATGTTTGTAATTTAACGCAAATATGTAGGTAGGAGGTGGGTCGCAGGGGTACTTAGTAATAGTTAGAGTTATTGATACTAGGAGTAGTAGGAGGTGAATAGGAGAAAGACGGTTCGTTTTTTAGTATATTAACATATGGGACATTAATGTGAAAAACTACAAATTGTTTACCTGGGAATTGCACTCGGAGTGACTTGGCGGTGAGTAAGTACGCTAAACCCTAAGCTGCCGGAAGGAAGTAAAGGAAATATCATTGGACAAAGGAGTCACCCGGAGAAGTGGGCGGCTGCTGCTGTATGTATGTGTGTGTGTATATTATCCCGTATGTGATCATACGCAGTTTGTAACTGCTTTATTGACAATGTATTTATTTATTTATTTTAATAATTATAATATATCTGAGGTAATGTATCATATTGTATGTAACAATGAGCTCCAATTTCTTCATCATAGGAAAGGAATAACTAATGATCTGCTAGACGCATAGAAACCTGAAATCAACGGTCGAGTCCATGAATTTATGACCAATGAAAGTGAGAGTACACATTTATGACGACTGGAACATAATATTTTCCGCATTCTAAGTTATGACAGTAACTCCACCCTTTCAATTAACCTTTTTAATCTACCGATATTGTAACAATAAATCGTGAATTTAGTGTTTTTTTCAACTCTTATGATTTTTAAACACTATACTCAGAATAATCTATAGTTCGATAATAACTTGTACATGTAAATTTACAAACATATTTGCGTTAAATTACAAACATATTGACATTATATATGTATTATAACTCGCAGCTAACTTTTTATCTTATCTAGGAACTTTTGCTGAAATTTTTGAATCCGCCTCTGCCTTAGGGCCCTTGATCGGAATTGATGGGATGGTCCCTCGCTTGCTTCCGGAGAGTAAATTAGTTTATTGTCCTCCACGTGGTCATACGCAGTCTGTACTGTTTTTTGAGAATAAATTTATTATTATTATTATTATTATTATTATTATTATTATTATTACCTCCTATCGCCCCATGCAGGTTTATCTAGAATGTCACGCTGCAAACGCGCAGTGCAGTGCGAAGACGATTGGGATTTAGGGTTATGTGAAGTAGGTGAGGATTTGAACGGATGTTATCCCTCGTGTACTTCCGTACGGTCCCAATTCCATGATTTTCTTCGCAAACGTAACATGTCTGTGGTTGGGAGGAAGCGCACAGGAAATGAAACAACGAAACCTCGTAATGGAAAAAAAATTGAAGTTGAAATCTTCCTCGGCTGATCTTGTATTAATGTTTTAATTTTTATAAACTTAAGTAATGAAACTACGTTGACATGGTTTCAAAAAATCGACAGAAAATTTTAATCAATATTGTTCCTCAGGATAGTCGAATTCCTCTGGGAATGTTATCTCCATAGATATTCCAAATAATAAAGAATAAATCTATTGTCAAAAAAGTAGTACAAACTGTGTATGAGCCCGTGGAGGACAGTAAACTAATTTACTCTCCGGAAGCAAGCAAGGGACGTATTCCATCAATTCCGATCAAGGGTCCTAAGGCAGAGGTGGATTGAAAAATTTCAGCAAAAATTTCTAGATAAGATAAAAAGTTAGCTACTATTTATAATACTAAAAGAATATCAACATGTTTGTAATTTAAGGCACAAAAAAATTATTTCAAGTGTACGAATTATTGTCGAACTATATATTATTCTGAGTGTAGCGTTTATAAATCATAAGAATTGAAACAACACTAAATTCAAGATTTCTTGTTTCAATAAACGCGCCCCTAGACAAAAGCATAGAGATCCAGAATTAAAAAATCACCTTTACCCGTAGTAAAACCGGAGAAAAACCCGGGCCGGGATGGGATATACCAATTTAAATAATTTTGTACTCGGAAATGAATTCATCGGAATATTATTAATCNAATAATTTTGTACTCGGAAATGAATTCATCGGAATATTATTAATCTGAAACCGCTTACAGACTAATCCCTTCTGTAAGCTGAGGAAAACAACATTTTATAGATCTTTGACAAACATTTTTAATTCACAAAAAGAACATTCGTATTCACAAAAAATAAAGTTTTTTAAAAGTGATGAATCCTTTTTTTTTCAGAACAAGTCAAGATCTCGTGGGGAAAACCCTCGTCGAAAGACCCGACTGCATAAAACTTTATACATTTACAAGAGGGGACAGATTTGATGGGGATTTTTTAAATTTTACTTTCGCCAAACGATGGCATCCCAATTATACCCTCATGTTTAAACCTTCCGAATCGCAACTGAAAGTGTCCCAGAGACACGGCTGCTCGTGGTTGCGCAACAAGTGAGGAAATTGCGACATTATCAGTTTGAGTGAGTACGCGGCGCGCCAGATCGTTTTCAACAAATTATGAAACCTCTCACAGCCCCTGGTATCACAATTAATGCTTTTATTGTACCATTTTTTAAAATTTTCTTATTTTGACCTTAGTTTAGACGTTATATCTCAGAGTGGTTCATATTGGTTCTTAATTCTTTAGTATATTGTTATTTGTACTATTAAGTATTGTTGTACGTAAAATGAAGTATCTGAGAACCCCTAAAATATAGTTCTGCTCTAAAACATGAAGGTGACATCAGTTTTTGTTTATTCAAGTTAGGTATTTTTTTTAAATATCAGAACAATAATGTTCTCAGGTACATTACACAATGTTATATGCAAAAGTTCGTGAAATAACTTCCCATGATTTTCATTTTCTGCAATAATCGAGCGAAAGTAGATAAAAAATGGTATTTTTGTTCAACTCCTTTAAGTTAGTCCATGTTTTCTTACAATTACAATCGAATAGTTAAGATGGTGGAGTGGGGATGTGTCTATCAGACGTTATAGGAAACATCTTATCTAGGAACTTATGCAAAAATTTTGAATACGCCTCTGCCTTTATGCCCTTGATCGGAATTGATGGAATACGTCCCTTGCTTGCTTCCGGAGAATAAATTAGTTTATTGTCATCCACGTGGTCATATGCAGTTTGTACTGTTTTTTGACAATAAATTTATTACATCTCTAAGCTTGAAAGCACACAATTTTGACATTGATTTTTGTACATGTCCAGCTAGAATTGCATTATATCCTAGTGTGCGGTGTTTTCAGTATGTCGTACCGTGGATAAATAAACAATTTTGAAGTTCATTTGAATGTAGAGAGAAACGTTTTACCGATAATTATCTGCTGTGAACTGTTACGTACGACGCCCGTGTAGCTGTTCTCTGACCGTTCAGCACTGATCGGTGGCGCTACGACGAGTCGTTCGCAGGAACTATCTGCAATCGACAACCAGGTGGCACTTCCACGAACCGGCTTTCGCTCGCTGGGTTCTGTGGCGGACGCAACAAGGTTTCACCAGGGAAGAAATGCATCTGAAGTGCCATTTAAAACACAGTAAAATAAGACGAATAGAATTGTAAAATGTTTTTTTGCCTGTAATTAAACATTTGCATTTCTTGCATTTAACGAGCAAATAAGTTTCCTTTTATTTCATTTTAATGACCAATAAATCAATCAATGTACACGATCTTCATCGCGAATTCCACCAAGCGGTTTGAAGTAATCTCACGTGTCACAGGATTTCAAAAATGTCCATTACATATTCTTTAGATCAGTTATTTTAGCCATCCTGGCCCGGGTTTTTCTCCTGTTTNTAGGGGCGTGTTTATTGTAACAATAAATCGTGAATTTAGTGTTTTTTCAACTCTTATGATTTTTAAACACTATACTCAGAATAATCTATAGTTCGATAATAACTTGTACATGTAAATTTACAAACATATTTGCGTAAAATTACAAACATATTGACATTATATATGTATTATAACTCGCAGCTAACTTTTTATCTTATCTAGGAACTTTTGAATCCGCCTCTGCCTTAGGGCCCTTGATCGGAATTGATGGGATGGTCCCTTGCTTGCTTCCGGAGAGTAAATTAGTTTATTGTCCTCCACGTGGTCATACGCAGTTTGTGACTGCTTCTTGACAATAAATTTATTTATTTATTTTGTATAATTGTAAAGAAAACTGTAGGAACAACTTCAATTCGTTCTCGCTAACACATTCTTTTGTTGCTTTCAGATCGGTTGAGATGTTTTGAGATCCATTGGATCACTCTCCACAACGCTGCGAAAGTAACGTTATGATTTTACCCCTTTTATTTATTTATTTTTTTATTTAATATCTTTTGGCAAAAGGAGGTTCAGGTCACAAGGCACTGAGGCTCTTACAGCTAACCGTGATTTGGGTGAGAGAATTGGGAAGGAGAGATGTTGGGTTGCCTGAAAACGTGTGGTACTGAACCGTCAGTTGTCTGGAATAGATGAGGGAAACCCTCACTTTGATCGTCCGAGTAGGGTTTGAACACAATTTCTACATCTGTGCTGGATTGTTGAAACGAATACGCAAACACTGGACCACAATCTAATTTCCTTTTAAAACGTAGGGAATTTATGAATCACCTGATTCTCCATGTTGTTTTATATAAAAGATTGTTAACCCCAATGATAAATAAATGGAGTCGTACAGAGTAGAGGAAATTAAACCTTCGTCAATCACAAGTGTAATTTCCATGTTGATTAAATCCTGTCGTAAGAATTCTGATGTTCTTGTTACCTTTTCTAGTTCTTTGCATTTGCAATAGAAGTTATTGTGAATTCAGTCAAATACAATCTTCTGCGAACTTCACTGATGCTGAATGAGGAGAATCTAATGTAATGGACTTTCTTGTGTATGTGTTCGTGCTATTGGATTCATACTTTCAAGAAATACGCAATCTGCCTTTTATTTAGGTTTTTGTGGTGGACTCGTGTCCACGGGGTCTGAATACTATGAACTTGTATTTGTATATTCAAATAATTTAACTAATTGTATAATACATATAATATTAATATAGAAATATGGATATAGAAATGAAGTTAAATGAGTTCTGAGAATGATATCTATGAATATTTTTTTTGAATAGATTGTTTAAAAATACATTTCTTTTCCAAAAATAATGGTGTATCCACGAGGAGGACAGAAAATAATAAAGATTTGGGAATTTCGATCTCTATATTCAGCTAGTGGCAGGTGTCCTGTTATGTCCTGAACACAACCAAGTATTCAAAGAGATAATGAAGTATAATGTGGTCTTTATCTTCTTATTCGTGGTTTTCCCACCCCCTATAACCTCCGCACCCACGATCGTTGCGTCAGAAGTGTGAAAAAAAGGTGAATTCCATGAAAGGCATACTGTGTTCCATTGACTCATGACGATACCATATCTCGGCGTCGTAACACTGTGATACGAAGTTCCGAGAACTCTACTAACACTTATCTGTGTTTTATGGCATAGATATTCAAGTTCAGTAAATAGCTAAAGTGTGTCTACCTAAAATGAAATACATGACTTTCTGCATCAAGCATTGGAATACTTTCGCTGCATTCATGATCTGCGACTTCGCCACTCAAATGTAATTGAAGAAGTATCGAGAGGATAATTGGCCAACGTTTCGGTTTTATTTGGAACCTTCTTCAGGACTACCAACACAAACAGGTGACTATTACTATCAGAACAATTGAAATTAATTAAACAGGAAATCATACATAATAATATTACACAAACAATACAATATTATCTATCGCATACCTCGTTATTCTATAAATATGACAAATCGAAACCCCCCCCTCCGTGACACGTGACTTCAATGAGACACCACACTGTACACCATCATCATCATGAATCAACAATGATGAGAGCGAAGAACGGATTCTTTCTGCTTTTATATAGTCATAAAGAGCTATTTCCAACCCTCAAGTTAAAAAAATATTTTTTGTTGCCTTGTTACATTATTGTTACATAGTTGCCAACTTATAAATCACAATGCAGTTAAACTATACAATATTTTATTGTTTACATATGATTTTCTGTTAATAATTTCACTTGTTTCTCATAGTTTTAGTCATCTGTTTGTGTTGGTAGCCCTGACGAAGGTTTCAAATAGAAACCGAAACGTTGGCCAATTATTAAGATATTTGTTTTGATTGACGAAGCTATTTCATTTTTCTTTATACTGTGAGACGACACTGAATATAAATTAAGATTTAATCAACATTGTAGGAGTTGAGACAAAAACTAAATTTCGAAAGAGGCTGCGTCATGTGTGAAGAGACTTGTGCAATAGAATACAGCTAAAGTCAAATATGGGCAGGGCTAACTTTTGATACAGGGGAAGGTGGGGTAAAAACGAGCAGCGAAGTTTTGGGTCTATATCACGAAATTATTTTTGTCTTTGTTATCTAGTTGCAAAACATCAGGTATTTTTTACATGAAAACATATCTCAATTTGGGGTGAATTTACAACATATGATTTTGAACCAATTCTTAAAAGTATCTTGTTTCTACTATTATTTAAATTAATCATTTCGGGTTTCTAATAAGATTTTTATGAACAGTTCTTTTCTAGACAAAATGCGTAATGAACTTGGAAATAGGAGCACAGTGATTAATTATTTCTCAAATTTTAGTTGCAAATAGGTTTTTGTGTTAATTGCCAAACGTTTTTGTTCATTTGAATCAGTAATGGGTAATTACGGATATAAATATAGATAACACAAGTATTTTCGAAGAAGCTTTTTTATTGCTTTTCTATTTTGCCACATTAACAATAAATTTATTGTCAAAAAACAGTACAAACTGCGTATGACCACGTGAAGGACAATAAACTAATTTACTCTCCGGAAGCAAGCAAGGGACCATCCCATCAATTCCTATCAAGGGCCCTAAGGCAGTGGCGGATTCAAAACTTTCAGCAAAAGTTCCTAGATAAGATAAAAAGTTAGCTGCGAGTTATAATACATATATAATGTCAATATGTTTGTAAATTTACATGTACAAGTTATTATCGAACTATAGATTATTCTGAGTATAGTGTTTAAAAATCATAAGAGTTGAAAAAAACCTAAATTCACGATTTATTGTTACAATAAACACGCCCCTAGACAAAGCCTAGAGAACCTGTATAAGAAATCCGCCTCTACCCGAAGGAAAAACGGAGAAAAACCCGGGCCAGGATGGGGCTACAGAATTAATGTACACAACCGTGCCAAAGTTGAGTACACATAAAACTAAATTAATATGAGCCATAAGACAACACAATCATGCAAGAAAATAGTTTTTGAAATTAGAAATATCTTTTAAAATAAATTCTTTAAGACATGTTTTAGGGGTGGATGAAATATTTATTCCATCAGTCGTACAAATTATGTTTAATTGTTAATGATGTTGCACGTCTACTCTTCTCAAAAGAAATATTAAAGAAGAGTTTTCAGCTGATGAAGTGTCGGAAGCCGAGACGGAGACGAAACGTAGTGTTGTTAGTTTTACACGTTTCTCATCCAAATTGTGTTAGAAAGTTGTGACATGTGCGTTTTACTTTATTAATTATAGTCAGTTAAAAAGTCAGGTCGCTTTTCCTTACAGTTTATGTTTAATTGTGATCCACTGTAAAAACATCTACGCAAACTTTAGAAATGATAATCTGATGTTTTCACCGCTTCCTGATTACGTCAGTGGAACTACGAAGTGAAGGGTTTTTAATGGAGTGGGAGAAAGCAAAATGTCTAAAGAAGTATATACTACAGTTTTGTAACATCCATTGTAATATTCCGAGTTTTTGCGTTTCTCGACTAAAAGCGTTCAGAGCTTCCGGGAGAGAAGTACTTGAAATTAGCTCCCGCAAAACGCGGTTTTTCCGCGGTTGAGAGTTTTTGAATTTATTTTCAGCAGCGAATTTTGGTTTCGTGCCGATAAATATTTCTACGTTCGTTTCAAACATTCGCTTAGAGAAAGAAGAATTGAAACTGAAAGGAAAATTAGGAACAGTTTATCGTTTCTGTAAAATTACCCACCGATTGAGAATCATATAGTTGACGTAGGGGGTGGGGGGTGGGGGGAGAGAGTTGTTGGATTTTGAAAACTACGATTACGGAGGAACGAATTAATTCATTTCTCATATCGAAAATATTGAGGAATATCGTTAATGCACATTCTTGTGTTTCAAGGGCATTTCCCAAAAATTGTGTTTAAATGTTGGAAGAAACCAAGAATTAACTTGTTTTCAACGTTTGACGGAGCTTTACCTAAATACAAATGCGACGGACTTTTGTTCATATTATAACGCCGAGGTGACTATTTTTATTCTCATCTTAGGAGTAAAGTGTTGAAATTTTTGAATCCGCTTCCGCCTTACGGTCTTTGATCGGAATTGATGGGATGGTCCCTTGCTTGCTTCCGGAGAGTAAATTAATTTATTGTCCTCNGGGATGGTCCCTTGCTTGCTTCCGGAGAGTAAATTAATTTATTGTCCTCCACGCCGTCATACGCTGATCGTAACTTTTGCTTTTTTGCTTAAATTTAATATTATGATGCAACGTTGCCTAGAGGACATACGTCAGCGCAATTCAACCGATTCGGATTCGTTCCTATGATTATCTCGATCGCGATCAAACGACGAGAGAAACTCCCTCCACCTCGGTCTACGACTACGCGAGAAAATTTCTAAAGGGAGACAAATATTGGGAGCATTAACCACTTTCTCAACGCTTATCATTACGTCGTAGCTCACACGAAGCAACTGGAATATTTCACCTGACGAAAGCGAAAGTGTCGCTCTGAAGACGATAACAGAGAAGTCATTGACCACCACTTGGATACAAAGGAGGTTAACGATTGGATGGGGAAGTTACTTCCGGTGCGGTCATAAGTCGCTGTCGGCATTTTATTGGTCGACTTTATGGGAGTCCCAGCGAAGAACATAGTAGGAAGAGAGTAAAGGAGAAAATGATATGGTCTGCGGTGAAAGCATTGGCGAAATTTCTCCATTCCTTGTTAGAGAAGAAATATTGTTGCTTTTTGCTTAATTCGTTTAATATCCGCAGAAACAATTACGAGAATTTATTGGAAACCAGACATCTGCCCACCCACTGCGAAACTTAAAACTATTTATCAAAGAAACTTCAATTTTCTTTTTCACCTGAGATTTATCCTTGGTTCACGTGCGTTTGCATTCATTGTATTACTTAACGCATCATTCTTGTGAAGTAAAAAAAATAATTTTGAGCGGAATAGTATGGAACCTCTCCTACAGCTTTATTTTTCTTATACACCGTTAAGGAAACACCAGTTTAAGTTTTACCTGAAATTTTAACTCAAATTGGAAGCCAACAAAATGACTTCCGGAATGACAGAGGCGTCTTAGTGCAGTTGGCAAAATGAGCACATGCCAAATTAGGTCACAAGGTCTTGAGGTTCTTGTTAATTTTTTGTGATTTTTACTGATATATTCGATTATTTTTCGGTGGTTGTAATGAACAATCAAGCATTTACTCGGAAGGTTTTACTTACCTGGGTAGTTATTTTGAATTCGGTTTGCGAAGTGCAATGACTCAGACAAGAAATAATTCCCATATCACGTAAATAAATAAATGATTGGTTGTTCAAGAAGCAGCCACAAACTGCGTATGACCACGTGGAGGACAATAAACCACTGAACTCTCCGGAAGCAAACAAGGGACCATCCCATCAATTCCGATCAAGAACCCTAAGGCATAAGCGGATTAAAAATTTCAGCACAATCCTAAGATGACAATAAACACAACGTGTTATACTCTTTAGAGAAAAGCAATAATTTTTTATTAAGGTAAAGCTCCATCAAACGTTGAAAACAAGTTCATTCTTTGTTTCTTGCAACATTTAAACAATGTACTTCGACCAGATTTTCACACTGGTATTTTTGTGGAGATCATTTCAGCATACTAAGAATAAGAATTGTTAGCTACGTGTAGAATAACAACAGAATACAAAAAAAATTGTATTAAATAAATTGCAAAAAATTTATTTCACAAATATGTGTTATCAAATTAGATTATTTTGAAAATATTGCTTATAAATGGGAATAATTATAATAACTCAAAATTCACCATTCCTGTGCGACAGCCTAGAGAACTTCAGTATAAAATCCGTCGCTACCGGAAGGAAAACCGGAGAAAAACCCGGGCGAATGGTGAATCAATTTTAAAGATGAAATTTGACTTTTTATTGCGAATGAAGATAAAATGTTGAAAAAAAACTCGTGATTCAATAAAAGACTGAAGAACCAGTTTGAAATACTTTTTTGAAAAACATTTTTACTAGATTATTTTGTAAATATTATGAAAACAGCATTCACAAGTGGTGGTGTGTAGACTAAGCGAACGTATTGCCAACTGTCATTCCTCTTTCCTTGCTTTCTTTTCAAGTTGGGCCGAAGTTTCAATAAACACGCCCCTAGACAAAGCCTAGAGAACCTGTATATGAAATCCGCCTCTACCCGAAGGAAAAANATGTACACAACCGTGCCAAAGTTGAGTACACATAAAACTAAATTAATATGAGCCATACGGCAACACAATCATGCAAGAAAATAGTTTTTGAAATTGTTATAAGTTATTTAAAAAGTGCTACAGCAATGGCGTGATAAAGTACAAGACGGATTTAACTTTTATTAAAATCAATAAATTCTTTTACAGTGTAGAAGCACTGGTGCAGGAGGTAGTTTTTAACCGCAGATTTGAAGATATTCAATTTCATAATATCTTTTATATTCTACTACTGAACTCTCCGGAATGTGAATTTAGTGTTATTTCAACTCTTATGACTTTTAAACACTATACTCCGAATAATCTATAGTTCGATAATATTTTGTACATGTAATTTTGTGCGTAAAATTACAAACATATTGACATTCTATTAGTATTATAACTCGCAGCTAACTTTTTATCTTATCTAGGAACTTTTGCTGAA
>NNCF01128068.1:148961-165645 GCA_002313205.1 Laupala kohalensis | reverse complement strand
TTGCTTCCGGAGAGTAAATTAGTTTATTGTCCTCCACGTGGTCATACGCAGTTTGTACTGTTTTTGACAATAAATTTATTATTATTATTATTATTAAAAATAGAGAGAGAATAGTTGAGTATATAATGAACCATTCGACGCCATTTGCCTGTCAGAAACTACGAGTGTATGAGATGCCAGTGCTCTCTCTGGTAAAAGAGTCGGAATACAAACAGTTCGTCTCGGGTTAAGGTAGAAGTAGAATTAAATCACTAAAATCTACATAAATAAACAAACAGAGGAACAAAATGCACTTAGTGTGATTTCAACTTGGAAAAAAAACAACCGTACCTCACCGGCCATTTCAATGAAATAATTGCACTACGAGGGCGCTTTGTGTAAAGAAATCACTGATTTTCAATAAAAGACTAATTTTTAAATAAAAAAAGGTTACATCGCATCACTTTTTCCGTAGTATTTTTTGCATCACTTTTAACTTTTACAAAAATATATTTCACTTTTCTTGTGAGGTGTGACACATAAATCCGGAAACCTGTGCGTTCGTTCCGACGTGACGTAACTTTGACTTACACAATGTGCTCGAACGATTCAAGGGAGCTCCAGAATAGTGTTTATACTTCATACTATTAATTGATGGTTAGAAATAAAATTATATGTTTTCATCATTATAATTCATAAAAGTTTATTATTAAACAAGTACAATAAAAAAGAAAACGAGTATATTTATCAGCGATTTAATTGGTTCAGAGCTTTACTTTATCGTTAAACAATTGTATATATATTTCTCGTGACTTTGGATTAAATGCCATTCGTCGGGAAACGCAGAGACCCATTTGAATCCTATCGCTGATGTCCCCCCGCTTCCAAATTCTGTTCAGTGGATGATGTCCACTTGTCACGAGTCAAATGCGATCACGTGCCTCGAATTCTGTGACAAAAGAATTTCTCGTTTTCTTAACTTCGATTTTAGTTTCCAAAATTGAGTAGTTAGAATATTTTTATTACCTTATATTTCTCTTTCACAAAAAGTACGAAATGGAAATCGGGAGAAGAGAAGTCAATCATTTTGTTGTCAATTGGGTGATGGAGCTGTATTAGTTTTTAACATAAATTAACTATTTGTCTAACCTTTTAATTAAAAAAAAAGATTTATATATCTGAAACAAATTAGTTATCAATTTAACTACAACATATTACTATTCTCTATTATTACATATATTTTTGTATTTATTACTATTATTATTATTATTATTATTAAGGTCATTTTTACCAATCGCTCCATCTTGCATTCCTGTATCTTGATTGTGGGCATGAACTATCGAATAAATAATTATATTTCGGTTGATAATAACTTTCTTTCTAATTTGAATCATTACGTTTTATTCTGTTTGTGTTTGAAATTACCTTCATTCTCTGCAAAAGGGGCTCTGAGAGAACAGGTTTTTTGGATGTCGGTTTTTGGATTCAGAGGAAAAGCAAAAGGAATTTTCTCCAAAGGACCCTTTTTCCGTTGTTGAGCGAAACTGCAACTGCGCGTGAACCGAACCGACACGTGTCGCGCGCGCGTGACGTTGGGCGCGTGCGCGAGGCGCGAGTGTCCTGTTCGATCAATACACGTCGTGTTCACTTGTTCTCTCACTCACGCGCGCGCACCCTCAGCTTTTTTTACTTTCCTTCTTTGTTGTTGTTGTTGTTATCTGCGTGGAGGGATGAAAAGAAGTGTTTCGTGTTTGCCCTGAAACGGAACTGTTACACCACACCGCAAGCCCAGATGCGATGTGGGTATTTTGGAGGGGTAGAAGCGGGATTCAACCATAAACCACAATCTTTATGGTAGAGTTCGCTGCCACCAGCTTGGTTTCCCCAAGCAATCAAACACGTGTAATAACAATAAAATATTCCTTTAATACAAGTTAAATTGAAATCTGCGTATTTATAAATTTGAACGAACTCTCAAATCATAAATACAAGTTTGAATTTGTCATTACACAGTTAATGCTATCTGAAAACATCAATTACACACAGATATGAATACTGGTGTTATCAATTAATTCGGAAATCTACCCAGATTATCCGAATCTCAAAATTTTACAAGTTGCTATCCCGAAATAACTAACTGTTCCAAGTTACGTCATTCGCGCCTAATAGCAATGTAATTGAATTACCGCAGCAGTTCTCATTGGTCTGACGACTAATACTAACAAGGTCACATTTCAATTAACCTGGGTACTTTCTAACACTTCCGCAGAAAAGTCTGAAAGTCCCTGAGGATCTTCAGTCCTCCCAATATATACGGAAGCGGAGGTCACGTGACTACACCTTCGCTACCGTTCTGAGCACTCTACATCATCTTGGTCACCCCTCAGCTTCTGAGAACACTGCGTCTTCACCGATATGCCAACGTCCTTCTCGGGATGACCATTATTTTTGCATCGGTTGGAAATATTTCATTCACACTCGCCACGCGATTCTGCAACATTCTTCTGAGGGCATTCCTACTCAATTTTCAGAAGTATATGAAAACGGTTCAGCCTCTACACAATGAACGGGAAGGCTTAGTGGCGGTTACTTTTCCTTATTTGGCGGCGACTGGCCCGACCCTTAATCTCCTTAGGAATTTCCGGCTAGCAAATGCTTGAAAATGTTAATATTTCATAAATCGATAGACTGCACTGGTCCTGATGTTACAGGAACTGATAGTAGTGGATCAATAAATTTATTGTCAAAAAAAGTCAGTTACAAACTACTTATGACTACGTCGAGGACAATAAACTAATTTAGTCTCCGGAAGCAAGGAAGGGACCATCTCATCAATTCCGATCAAGAGCCATAAGGCAGAGGCAGATTTAACATTTCAACATACTCTAAAGGATAAATGTAATTCGGTACGTGTTATAATATGAACACAATAGCAACAAAAATTGTACTTAATGAAATACAAAGAATATAGTACGCAAGTGCAATGGAAAGTTAAAACTATTTTTCACTTTTTTAAGGAAAGATAAAAATTTCATTTTAACCGACTAAATCTGAGAATTATATTAAAATTACACCATCTCTGATGTGGTAGTCAACAATTGTCTTTCGTTTTATTTATTTCATTATTGAAATCGTACTAAGTGGAAATATGCAGAAATTGTCGAGTAAATGAAAATTGTCAATATCTTTTTGCCACCCCCTGCACATGTGTGAACCCCGTGTGTGTGTAGTGCGGACGACTTAGTCCTAGTTCTGTCACCCTTTAATAAGCTATTAATTGTTAGATCAGCGGACTGCCCTTGAAAAATCAACTTCCCTTTACATATGAGATATAGAAAATAATATAACATACACAATAAAATAACATAGGTACAGAAATTATTATAAGAAATTGACAATATTTAAAAAAATATGAATAAATGAGAGGAATCATTATTCATATAATGCCGTTTAAATTATTATTAAATATAATAATCTTTAAATAATATGTTTTGAACCATTATTTGTTTTTACAAATAAACAAACTCTTTAGCAAAAAAAATAAATAAAATATAAATAAATATAAAAGTAAATTTAATGCTTATTTTTATAATTATATTACAAAAACACATGAAAACACATTTTGATGAGAAGGAAAGATCGTATTGAAAGATTGGAATTAAAATAAGCTATTTATTATTGAGTTCGAAATTCGTCATCAACGATCTTAAATGTACGTGTCAGGCCGATCCAGTTCAGTGAGTAACTGTTTGGGATGAGTAGACTTAAGATAATTGAACTCTGTGATAACTCATATGTATGACTAATCGAAATAAAACTTAAAATACAATAAACATTATTAATATTAATGAAAATAACAGGATTATGGTTCGAAAGACAGAAAAGTTTTATTGAGAAAACCAAGACTCCCGTGGAAGAAGTAGGGTTTTATTTAGACACCTTAGATAGTTCACAACATTTTGAAGGTAGTCAATAAACTTAAATAATTTTCTGCTTCATGTCGAAGTCAAGTTTTAGGTAAATTACTAAGAACATGTTCTTTCAATATTCTGAATAAACTTAATACCACGCGTCACTGCAAAGCGGAAATTGTATGTGAAATCATTTGGATATTTCATAACATTCGCATGTTCATGCATAAATACTAAACACTTTGAAGTAAACATATTTTAAACATTTTTTTTCTTAAATTTATAGAACGGGTACATTTTCTAAAAACTACTATCCCAATTATCTGTTTTTTTTTCTATCTTAGAAATTCCTTATTTACGATGAATTGAACTACTTTCATTACTAGATGGCAACATGCGCTCTCTCTCTCTCTCTTTACCCACTACGTCAAACGACCGGAGGGGGCTGAGATTACTTTGTCATCTGCACTTTTGCGTCTACTCCTGGAGTACTGTACTTTAGTGAAACTTGAGTTCTCCATATCCTGTCAAAGGTTGTACTCTGAATCTCGATCTAATTCTCTTCGTAGAAACGTACTTTTACCACTTAATTTCCATCAATTCTACTTCCTAGTATTCGCTACGACGTATGTGTCCATTCCCCTTTTGGTATATCGCATTCACCCTCCCTCTCTGTACCTCCTGCATCAAGCGCCACGTTTGTTAATTCCCTTTGCAGATCAGGGACAAGTGAGTTCATCCCTTTCATTCATTGTATTTCCCCTGACTCAAATATTTTTTCTGAAACATCCACAGTTTATCATATCAGATTTTGGTTTTTCCCACATTGACGAATTTATACTTTTTTTACGTTTAATTCCCATTTTTACTATTCTTTGTCAAATTTAAATTTAACTATTTTTTTTCAATTAGTTGTAAAACAATGTGGTAAGTTTTGCGCAAATTATGTTCCCAATAGAATGTACAAAATAACGAAGTAAATATAGAGTTAATATTTTTTATTAATCACTATGAAATGCGAAACGTAGTAATTACACTAAAAACATAGAAAGGAAACATTTCTGCGAAGCACGAAAATATATTTGGTGTAAACCAACATGTCGCATATTATTGAATGGAATGATTTCTCATCGTCAACGTTGTAGACGTATACTTAACGATAAATTATTGTATTTAATTTGACATACTTAATTACAAACAATATTTTAATATTTATTTGGAAATTAATGAGAAATGACAATAGGTCTGAATCGAGACCAAACACACAAAAGTTTAGGAACGTGGTTTGCTTCTCTTCCTCACCGACTTCTCCTACAACAATAACAACAATAATAGAACATAACCTCAATAATAGAACATAACCCCAATCTTCCTCGTAATCGCAGTCGTCGCTTCGTCGAAGGCGCGAGAATCGCCACCAAACTATACGCGAGTAAAGCTCTCAAGTTAATTTATAAATATTTTTTCTAAATACTTACTGATACCCAATAAATAAAGTACGCTATGATTCGTGGTGTAATGTCAAACAATTTGCCCAAAGATCTTATCTAGGAACTTTTGCTGAAGTTTTTGAATCCGCATCTGCCTTAGGGCCCTTGATCGGAATTGATGGAAATACGTCCCTTTGCTTGCTTCCGGAGAGTAAATTAGTTTATTGTCCTCCACGTGGTCATACGCAGTTTGTACTGATTTTTTACAATAAATTTATTATTATTATTAACTATTACAAACACACTATACGAACCATTTGTTTATATTTTTTTTACAGTTCAACACCGTTCTTTGCTTTGTGAGTGACGTCACTCTAAACAACATATCGATTCCACTCCTTCGCGTTGTTTTTCCTCCACTGAAACGCTTTTGATGCTCCTCTCTCTCTTCCCTTTGCCGCCTCTCAATTCGCTTAGTTCAAGTTCTCTGTCACGTCTTTCCTCGCGCTCCGCTATTTGATCTCTCCTCGTAAACAACTTTGTCCTGGTTTTCAATAGAAGGGAATAAGAAGTCTCTGTGTTAAAAAAGATAATTTACAGAGGGCAAAATACTCCAACAGCAAGAATAATCTACGTCCACTCCCATTGATGTGGAATTTAATGAAGAAAAAATAAGAAATGTTAAGTTATAGGAGACATATTCATATAACCCGAATTTGTCACAGTTTAATGAATATTTTTTGTTGTGGTCTAGCGATCTAATTTTTATTTGATATTTTATAAAAGACAGAAAAGTTTTGAAACGAAATAATGTTTAAAGACAATCTCTTTTCTGTAAAATTTCTAAATAATATGATTAAATCTTAAAGAGGTGTATAAATCTTTTCTTTATTATTTTTATTCTGATTGTTATAAAATACTACGATGTAAAAACAAGATTTAATTTGTTAATAATATCAGTTAATAATATTCAGTACAAACAATGTTCAGAAACTAGCTCGACTCGTTTGAAATACGCGTATAGTTCGAAACACGGCAGCGATGTAAAAATACCTCCAAGGAACATTTACTACACATCGAAGTAATCTTCCATCACTTTCGAGATGTTTAATGTTGTTTTTTGTAAATAATTGCTTCCTGCATTTCACCATTATTTAAAATTGCAAAGAATTCACTTAAAGGATCGGAGTGGTACTTTTTTCAGCTTGAAATCACAATGAGAACTTGTTACTCCGTCTATTTATGCTGTTTTCAGTTATTTTAGTGATGGAATTCTATCTATACGCTGCTAGTACGCTCTGCCTTACGCTGAAGGGATATTAGCTCAGCGTATGCCTTCTCTTTGAGACCCAGACGGCCATGAGGTTCGCAAAGGCTGCAATACCAGGAGGAGGTGGTGGAGCTGCCAAGGACTCCCGAGACTCAAGTGGGGATCGGGCTTCTCAATGACCCACGAAGGAAGGAAGAGGGGAGGAAAGGATTACGAAGAAGGTCACTTCCGATTTATGAGGACTCAGCGCTCTCGAACCCTTAACAGGTTAATCGTTTTCCTGCTTCTTTGACACGAAGCTACGAAACTCCCATAACATTTTCTTTATAAAGGGAATATAGTAAGAGAGATTTGATGAATGGAGACGGAATAAAAGAGGTACACAGGTAGACGGCCATCTCATTCACTGTAATTGCCAAGAATCCATTTTGGATCACAAGTTTTCCACTCATATTCTACTACGATTTACGTCCATTATGTTTTATCTATTTAAATAAATAATAAAAAACTTACGACCTTTTACGGACTGAGAATAATATTTTTATTTTTTTAATGAATAGCTCACAACGTTTCGGCATGGATTTACGCCGTCGTCAGGTGATCAAGGAAAAACAAATTATAACAATAAACATAACAACAGGACAAATGAAGATGATATAAAAAGAAATATAACCACAAAATATGTTTACAAAAAAGTAGAAACTACGCTCAAATTCCCGAAGCAAACTCAATTCATGTTGAGAGTTTTACGTTCCGATTTATAAACGTGGTTCATCTCTTAACCATAGTTTGATGGACAATAAGCAGAATCAACTTACGTAAATATTACAAAAAACAAAATGAAACACCTTTAAGAGGGAATACTAGATAGTCAAAGACAATTTAGAATAGTAAGGAAATGCTTGAGAACCGAAGTAAAATATCTTCTGTAATTAAATATATTAATGGCTAGCTCTCATCCGATAGACGTTGTCCTGTCCACACGTCTATAAATTTGTTTGTAATCGTTTTGTGAATGTGTGAAAATTATGATTTTTGCAATTTGACCGAATTTTTCGTCTTTTCTTTGTAACTGTCCCAATTTTTTTTCTGATAACTTTTCCAGGACCATAACAAACAACAGAAAAAGAAAAAAAGAATTATGTATATATCCATCGTTGGAATCGTGAGTTATGGTTGAGTTCATACAAAAAATCCCATGGAAAGAACTTTCAGGTTTTCCCGAATTTTCGAATTTTCCGGGCAACTTTTCAAAGTTTTCTTTCTCTCTAAACGTTATTCTCACTATTACGAACATTTTTTTTTAATTAGCCAACTCGATCTACACGTTCTCAAGTGATGCGCATTCAATTTTTATTCTATGGATTAACTCGCAAAGTTTCTAAACCTGAATGGACGACAACTGAGAACAGATAGCACGCGGTAAGTGAAATTATCTTTCTTGTTCACACCGAGAAGTTCATGGACCGAACCGGCCGAACTTTCCCTTTGAATACTTCACCTGCGAGTGTTACCTACTAAAGTAATGTTCCGTCCTCCGTCCATATGACAGACATGTCACACACCCTGTGGACACACATCTGTCTCTGACATTTAGGGTCCAACATCACCGAACTTCCTCGTGGAACCTAACCTCACTTCGGAGAGGAGTTAGTGAGGTTAGGTTCCACTTCTGCGAATCTCCAATACAACACTAAACTCCCCGAAGGGTCACTCTTTCCTTTGAATACTTGACAAGTTTGAAGGAAAAGAAAATCAAACCAAAACTCTGAATAGAAGCCACGATTTTAATTTTTTTCTCTCCATTCTTAATTGTCAGGAACGAGAAAAATGCTACCCCCAAAACAAACAATTAATTAGTAACAACATTTGACATGTGATATAACGATTAATTCTTGGGTTTATGTTAATATCAACAGTGCTCTTAACATCTGCAATGATAGTAAAATGAAGAAATAAAATTACCTTATTTTGTAGCAGAAAAGTTTATTAAAATATTTTTTTAATTAAAAAAAAACACACTAATCTGTAAACTGTGCATGTCGATAACAATTAATTTTACACAATGAAGTTCAAAAATTGTTAAAAGCACTTGTGTGAAACCTTGTTATAATTTTGAAACTCAGGAAATCATGTTAATGTAGTTGTCACCTGATGATGTCTCTAATCACCAGACAAAACGTCGTGAGTTTTAAAGTTTTGGAGTTATAACAAGTTTTTACCTCCGGTCATTTTATTCTTCACTCTAATTGATTATATAAATATATTACATAAATTTTGCCATAAATTTTGATATTTTTAAATTTACAAACATTTCATACGAACAGGATAACATTATAGAGTAATATTATTTACAATGTGCAGATACATTTAAGACAATCAATAACGTAGATAACAAACTGGTTCATTGTCAAGATCACATAATGAGTAACATCACATTTTCACTATAGTTGAGAACAACTTTGTATTTATGATATAATTCGTATCTCGTATTTCACCATTAACTGAATATGTAAAATATGAATATACGTAATATTACAATCTGATGGATTACAATGAACGTGAAGAGGAGGCTAAACCTTAACCTCGAAACGTTATTGTTTTCAAACCAATGCGAAAATATGATTTTACCCATAATGTGATCTTAATAATAAATCAGTGTTGTATCTCGTCATTGATTGTCTTGAATGTACCTCTGCATCGTAAATAATATTAAGAAACTTACGTTTATTTGAAAATATATCTTATCGAAGACGCCGATGTATGTTCGATGAATTTCATCGCTCACACACAGTTTCTATAGACTCTGCCTGGAACCGTTGCTTTCAGAGTTACGAGGTTTTAAATAAGGTCAAGGACAATGAATGTGAATAAATTTACTCTCTTTTGGCGGTCGCAGGACGTTTTTGGATTCGACAAGAACTGAAAGATCTTCTCCGAACCTTGATACAACACGGAACCCAAAAGTGAATCATTCCTCTCTAGAGTTTTCTTATGAAAGATTCTTTGGATAGAGACACGAAAATTATTTGTCAGTGAAGAAAGACAAATGGCGTCTTGTTCTCCTGAGGACCAATTGGAAATAAAATATCAAACTTATTACATCAATATTATGCTTAGAAAATATTGCCGAAAGTGAAAAATAATTTTTCAAAAAATTTAATTTTTTAGAATAGAATAGAATATTTATTGGGTTTGGCTCGTACCATCAGGTCTGCTCTTCCGTCGAACCACGCACAGAAAATGCGCATACAAAAGAATAAAAAGCAAATTACAGTAATAATTAAAATTACAATAATAGTTAAGATTTAAAATAATTAATAAACTACAGCATTAATTAAAATTTCCATAATAATTGAAATTACAAATTTTTTTCGCCTGTGCTCGCAACTCCTGACCACTGCGCACGACCGCCTACTGTCTGCGGAGTTCGGCATCCGCTGCCACCATAGTATCAAATAATTTATATATTGGAAAATACAAAATGTGTCAGGACGAAATTATTACCAGAGCTACTTTTATAATCGGATTACCGTATATCTGATTTTCCTGAGCTCATAAAAATGGATTTACTCGCAATCCGATTATACTTTTTCTCTGTGGATCGTGCACGTTTGTTGAATGTTTTTCCTTCAATAAAACAACTAAACAAGTTCGATAGTCATTTGAATGTGATATTTCAAAGACTACAAACTGAAAAGTCTAATNAGGGGGGGGGGGTGGAGGTCCAGTGACGGACCTAGACCGTAATCAAGGGGTGGGGGGCTAACCGGAGAGCATTTTTGTTTAAAAATTATGATTTTACAACACAAATTTTATAAATATTACCTTTCAAGAAAATGCACGCAGTAAATAATTAAAAATCTGGTATTATTTATAACAATAACTATTATTTATTTAAGTTATTCACTTGGTATTATTAATTTTATTAATATGGTATTATTAATTTTATTTATCTGGTCATATTAATTTTTATAAATCTGGTATTATTCATAATAATAACAATTATATTATTAATAAGAATTATAACTAATAACAATTAATAATGTGGTAACACTTTTGCAACGATGCCATTTATCAACATCAATTGTATCTGTCAAGAGTTCTGGTCCAATAGGGGTGCGGGGAAGGGCGTCTGATCGTAGCACACGTTTTGAGGATTGCAGAAGATTGATTTTCTTACTGCGGGGATTTATTCAGCAACTCCACAGATCCTAGTGTCCAATCTGCGCTTTTGATCTCGCGGGAACTTTGCTGAAATAGCAGAGTCTCATCGTCGACGGCGGGAATAGATCCGCAGCACTTGTCTCGAACGGAACGACGAGGATTTGTCAAGTGATGCTAAGAATTGAGTGAAATAAATAAATAAATAACCTTTTTAAAAACAATTTAAGCGATGTACTAAAGCGAAGAAGATAAGTCAAGGTTTTTATTAAAGTAATGCAATGTCAATACTAATATCTGCTCCATACATATTTCACATAAGTGGATGCTAACGAAAATAGACGTACTTACTATCTTTCAAAATCGCTTAAAATGATGTAATATCGTGTGTTGCAGTATTTGTTTCCAAAAAGCTTGTAGCGTGAAATGTTCATAGAAATGGATACCAATTAATATGATTGGACAGTGACGGAATGGTAAATAAGTACATGCCGAAGTATGTTCTCTTTTCGGTCAACTTATCATCATTGATCACTCATTGATCACTCGCGTCCCCTCATCAAATACTCACCCGAATAAGATTCTTCGCTATTTACGAATTCAGTTTTGTGTCTTTATCTATAAGCCTTGAGTTTTTAATTTTCATGAAAGAAATTGTCTCTGTATTCGACAGAACCTGTTTGTTATTTTAAATTTAGGCGCTACAGTTTGACTCTTCTTCAGGTACATTTGATATTTACTACTTCATTTAAAACAACTCGTAACGTTTAATCTATGAATTACAATATTAGGCATAAATGATTTATAATATCTAATTTATTTTGAATAATTAATGGATGAATAACAGTAAGCATTTATTAAATACTTTCTTTTGTAAATATTTAATCCGCCACTGCCCATCGGAATTGAAGGGATGACCCCTTGCTTGTTTCCGGAGAGTAACTTAGTTTATTACCCCCGGCGTGGTCATACGCAGTTTGTAACTGCTTTTTTGACAATAGAGTTTGTTAAGTTTGTTAAATTGTTTTAATTTAAAATACTGATAGTGCATCTACTGAAAACAAACGTAGTGTCCTGTTATTCCCTGCGTTCGATATAAACTATTTTTATCTAAGTATTACCTGTAAGGGTAATTACGTCCATGTTTCGTTCTTTGCTCTCTCTTGTTTGTCTATCGTCTACTGTTTGTCTACAAAGCAAAGAACTTGCACTGCACTGCCCTCCACTGCTTTCGTTCCCGTCGATCGCTCCTGCTCCGTTCAGCAAATGTGTTTTGCAAAAGTGGCAAAAAAAAAGTTACGTGATATTTTGATGATCAATCAGGCAGTTCATGGCTGCTTCAATTCGCTTCGTCCTGTGGGATCCCACATCGGCGAATGCGTCCAGCCGAGCACGGGACCACAAACGGGGAATGAATTTCACTTAGTAATGATGTTTCAAGTGATTGCAGTCTCGCTTTGTTTGATATCGATTAAATTTTCGAGCAAATTTAAAATTCTGAAGTAAATTTGGCCCTTGTTGTCGGATATTTCGAATTAAAGGGCGAAGGTAATCTGATCGGAAATTACTTTTCTTATTGTATGGATTGTACGTGTCCCTACGTTTCGGGATCAGTGCCTCGTATTTTTTATATTGGTATAGTTTCTCTCCTCTTTTAGCTAAATAAGACTTTTATGTGATTTCTTCTGAATTTCTTAACGTTTTTTCATCAAAAGTTATTCTTTTCCGGTAATTGGAGCCTTCTTGCAAGGTTCACATGTGAAAGCGAGAACTATGCATCACAGTTCTTTAGTCTAAGCGATAAACCCAACGTTCTCAATGATCGAAAATCGAAACAGTACAACACACAAGGTTACCCACTTTTCTGATATCTTTCTTGTTTCATTGATTTCTAGAGATAATAACTTGTCATTTATTAAGATCTTAATATCAAAATATTTTCTAACGTAGTTTGGTGCTAGTGACTGTGACGCGGAGAATTGGAAGTGAATAAACTCATTGACTTGGTCTCCCAAACGATAAGAGATTGTACGGTCCAAAGGATTTATATTGACAATTTTTGATACGCTTCTAATATAATTTTGAGAATTTTCTCGATATAAATGTTGAGTAGGGGTCGTTTCTTGTACCCATCATTGTGGCAGGAGAGATTTAGTGCTATATCTACTGTGTAGGAAATAATAATAATACTGTATTTTAATTACTGTTATTTGTAGCCCCATCCTGGCCCGGGTTTTGCTCCGGTTTTCCTTCGGGTAGAGGCGGATTTCTTATACAGGTTCTCTAGGCTTTTGTCTAGGGGAGTGTTTATTGTAACAATAAATCGTGAATTTAGTGGGGGGTTTTCAACTCTTATGATTTTTATACACTATACTCAGAATTATCTATAGTTCGTTAATAACTTGTACATGGGCTCTAATGACCTTTGATGTTGACGAGCCCTAAAGCCCCACGGAAAAAATAAAAAAAAAAAAAAAAATAACTTGTACATGTAAATTTACAAACATATTTGCGTTAAATTACAAACATATTGACATTATATAAGTATTATAACTCGCAGCTAACTTTTTATCTTATCTAGGAACTTTTGCTGATGTTTTTTGAATCCGCCTCTGCCTTAAGGCTCTTGATCGGAATTGATGGGATGGTCCCTTGCTTGCTTCCGGAGAGTAAATTAGTTTATTGTCCTCCACGTGGTCATACGCAGTTTGTACTGTTTTTGACAATAAATTTATTATTATTATTATTATTGTACGTTTTTAGTTTTTGTAAATTGATTAGGAAGACATCTGAATCATTTTGAAGCTTCTTGAGAATCAAAATATTCCATTTAATGCGAGAACGAACATTTGAATGCCTCGGAAATATTTTGCTGGAAATTATTGAAAACGTGTGAGAGCGACGAATACGATGTCCTAACCTCACTTAGTCGCACAACGCTCTGCGACGACATGGGACTGCATTTGAAGCGATACGATGGAACGTAATCGCCACCTCTGAGAGAATTACTGCAAAACCTCGTTAATCCGGATAACCAGTTTCATTATCAATCTTTTTATTTACGATTTTTGTCTACAGCTTGAGAAGAGTTTCTGTGTGTGACCGATATGTGGAAACGATTTGCTTGTGGTGAGTGAGTGAGCGTCTGCGTCTGTGTTGTACATCTTTGATTATGAAGTAACTCGTCAACTGAGTGGTTCTTGTTTGCAACTCAGCAATTATTAATTGATTGTTTCTTTCCATTTTCATTCGAATTACTGAGATTTTCGATTATCTCTGTCACTTAGATCCCACTTAATCTCAGTGCGCAAGAAAGGGCTTATGCGATGGACGAAGGAATACCAGATACACTAGAGAAACAAAGGCTACAGGACATATGACATGAATTTCCAACTTCTACGAATTGATATGATATGTGAATTTGCTATAATGAAAAGTATAAGTTAATTAATGCAACAAACTCAGATAACAACAGGGTAATATTTGTTCCATGCAATAAAGAACAGAATAGCGCCACAAGAGAAAGTGCACTAAATTGATGGACAAAGTTGGCAATAGATTTAAGTTTAAAGAAATCTGAACGTACTGCCAACATAACGCGAGGTACAATTTTCATTTGTCTTATGAACGAAGGTGAAGTAAAAGCTTCACGATGTTCTAACAATAAGCCCAGTTAAACTGGCAATAAATAAATAAATATATAAATAATTTCTTGCCTAGAGAGCAGATACAATCTATAACTATAAAGTAATTTACTGTTCCTCCTTTACAATAAACACAGAACCTGTTCCGGTTCACGGTTTTTTATTTGTTTTTTTTACATTTTATCTGGGTACAGTTATAAGAGCTGGAGTCAGTGCTGGATTGCCCAATAGATCAGTCTAGGCAATGGCCTACGATCCCCGATTTCAGGAGGCATATAAGTGATGAAAAATATTTAAAAAATATGTCCCTAATTTGACTCATTAGACTTTCTTTTGTTATACATAACAAATGCGATTAATTTTATGGAAGTATAAACGTTTTGAATAACATTTTATACTGTGTTTATTCAATTTTTGTGTTTTTGTACGAACTATTATTAAAATATTGTAAATAAATATTAATTGGAATATTTATAAAACTGATTGTCATTGTTTATATCCTACGTAGGGTATATACATATAAAGAGAATAGCGGAAGCTAATTTTTTGAAAGTAGGGGCCCCTAATGTTTAAGTGCGTAGGGCCGCCATTTTGTAAAATCCGACATTGCTTGGAATTGGTGAAGGTGGTCGCAATGCAGCGGTTGTAGATGGCCTTGTCGTTTAAGGTGACGTAGAGGAGATCGGCCCTGTTCGCAACCTTCTCTGAGACCTCAACCATCACACAAGGTGACCAACTAACTCTCGCCGTTCATCAATTGACGCCGCTGGACGCTGCTCTACATCTGCAGAACACATCGTGCACTTCGTTTCTCACTCTTATCAACACTTACTTACATAACATAATTAATTGTTTTTCAAATAAAATTATTGGATTTTTCTGGACGAAATCTGTAGACATCTTGTGTCTTCATTCGGAGATAAAGTGAAAGAATTATGTGGAAGGGTTTGAATGTGAAAGTGAATTAGGAACAAAATAGTTACATATTGTATTTACGTAACAATATTAACGTCCATTATATAATGAAAATAAATAAATAATTTAAGACCTGTATGGACGAATAACATTTATTTTGTAACCAATGAAACGTTTCTTAATTTGCGGGAAGTGACGAGATCCTGAATCGAAAGAGTTTTATTGAAAAATACACATAAACAATTGAAGGTGCTTCGCGCTTATTTCCGAGATGTTTTACTAGTTGTGATTTTTTACTATTTCATTACATTTCGAAAAAGCATTTGTAATATTTTTTACATTCTTTCTATCGAGATGCTCAAACGATTTTTGTGAAATTAACAGAAAATACATATTTGTGGATGACAAAACTGGATTCAGTCGTTTACATTGCACTCCCCATGGGTGAGTGCGGAAGTCAAGATCTGCTGACGGAAAATATTATACATTTTTTGGAAATATTTATTACTGAAATAAGTATTGACGTTATTTTTGTACTCCGTCGCTCTCATTCTGATTTACAGAATGGCTTTTGAGAAATATTTTTGAACAAAGTTACAAATTTCTCATTCGCTTCTTAGCTTTCTGGTATTGAAGGTTGAAAATATCACGAACCTCGACCTATCGAAGAACGACCTACCAAACTCGGAGAGCAGCACTCTGCGCTGTGATCGGCTTTCGATTGAAAAGTTAGTTGTCTCTCTTCCTCGAAATTGTTGCTAAGCAGAAGATAACTTTTTTTTGACTCATGCTTTTTTTGACAGTAATTTTCTGAACTAGCAGAGTTAATCTTAATTCCCAATTAAGCAAATTGTGTTACGCATTCCGAAACTTAGTTAACGCAGTTAGTCCACGTATTTCCCGTTGCGTATATTTTGCAAACGTTTACTCCCATTTACGTTACGGCATTACCTTCTGGGGAAATTCCGGTCAGAGTATTAAAACTTTCAGAATTCAGAAGAGAATATTATAAATTTATTATCATGCGGTTCCGCTCACGAGCTTTTGATCGCAATTTGTTTTCCTTAATTCAGCAAGTTGTCTTTTAACGCCACGAGGAGCGCCACAGACAACTAATCTCTAAGGAACTATAAGTACGAGAATTGGTGTGCGCCATGTTGGATCTAACGAAGCTGGCACCCTTACGAGACATGCATATCCGGAGACAGCTTTGAAATAATATTACACTAGTTTTATTGTTAATAAGAGAAGTACAGTAAAGAAAGAGTATTTATCTGAAGTGGTTAATATTAGTGTCCAGAAATAAATGTTCATTATAGTGTATTCAAATTTATTTTGGGATATCTGATGACAAATGGGCAAGTATACATT
>NNCF01128068.1:128069-147749 GCA_002313205.1 Laupala kohalensis | reverse complement strand
ATAATAATGATGTAAAATTCGTCTCATATACTGAATTAGATTTGTACTCCCTACGAATGCAGTGAATGGAAACTACATGAAGCAGTTATGGGATTACGGAATGAGAAGTGATAACGATTTTCGATGGATTCATCACCTTCGGAACTCTAATAAGATTCACATATCAAAACAAATTATATGTAAAATGCATTTTCTTTCTTTGAAACGAAACGTTCTATTATGTACTTTAGTACGTAATGTGTTATTATGTACTCTAATGTAGCAATTTCAAATTGACGCTCCAACTTCCAGTCTTCTTGGTTTAGTTTCGACACAAATTCACCCTATTATAAAAACTAAAAACATATCAAATCGTAATATTTCCGTATCACGATCAGACTTGGAAACTATTCTTTTCAATCAATAAATTGTCAAAAGATGATAAGTTCCCTAAATTAAAGCGGCGCGACTCGAATGTTTGCTCTAAGCTCTACGTCATATTTTTGATATCATGTTTGATCCAGAATGGCGCATGCGAATGCCTTTACTTACAGCGCTTTACTAATCTCAACTGGACTTTTTTATAGTATTTATAGTATCTATGGAAACGATGAGCTCGTGTTCAAACATTTCCGAACTTAGCGAAGAAAATCCGTGGAGAAGCATTTTAAGAAACCATCAGTGGCATTTCAGACCCAGGACCTCGAAATGTCTTCGAAAACAGATATTTTATTCAATAAATAAACAAATTTTTCCATTCAACAAACATTTCCAATGTTAAAATTTCAATATTTCAACATTGCAAATTCTTTGTAAGTGTAAAAAAAAATATTTTTTTTGTTCATTTTTATTTTCAAAAAAGATAATTTTTTCTTTTGTATAAGAATTTAAATTTATCACAGGTCCAGTGGTGGATCCATTGTTTTCTTTGTTTTGAGTGGGGATCTTTGGGACCCTTTGGGCGTGGAAAATTGGGGACAAAATGATGCACATTTTAGTACATTCTATATGATTTTTAACTACGCAATGCAAATGCGTACCTATGAACCGAAAATAATGTACATTTTTACAACAACAAAAATAAATTAATTTTTCACTCATTTTCAGGTCCTCCTAATAGCCACGAATACCTCCCATTCTGCATCCCCCCCCTCCTCGCAAAAAAATTAAGGTTAAAAAACTTGCTGGTAAAAATATCTCTTTCCTCTCTGCGAGATGCAGCCTCACGTTCACGAGATTTTTTGCCAGATGTCTACGTCCTTGATGGCGCTGCCGCGCGGGCAAAAGCTGCGGTTGCAGACTGCATGGCGACGAAGGCGCCTCGTTGTTGGCGGTGGACGCCGCAAATACTACTATTACTACGGCAGAGAGAGAGAGAGAGAGAGAGTTGAAGGACTCTTTATTATTACTATCCCTTCCACTGATTATATGACCCTGGGGGAGGGGGGGGGGTCTGGCAATGAACGGTAATCGTGATGCGGTGGACGAAAAGTAAAGGAAATGTCAGAAATAAAATGTCATTCCTCGGTTTGCAAGAATAATTCCTCTTATTTTACTTCACGTTCCCAAAAACGTTTGTTTCTATTCTGAAGTACATTTGGTGAAGAATGTATCATGAAATTTTAACTTAAATAGATTCGGAACATAAAGTTCGTAACTGAACAAATAACTCAAAATTGGAGATTATTGCTGATATTAATATAAGCAATAGATCGCAGCCACTCGAGAGTTTGCACATACAATCCGCCTCTGCTCGAAGGAAAACCGGTGACAAACCCGTCCCATGATGAGTGATTCAGCACTCGTGTAGTAAAATGAATGATTAATCTAAACTATTTTTACATAGTGAGTGAGGAAGCTTTTTTTTTTTTTTTGTAGTTAAGTATCGACGATTTCATGCTATGGATTCGGTTGTGACGTATACTAATCGATTTGAACGACAAAGAGAAACACCTGTTTGTGACGTAATTTTGAACTTTATTTCGAAGAGGAAGGTCATGCCATGTACAGACAAATTGAATGAATTTCATTAAGCAAATATGGCGCAGAGAAGGTCTGAAAAATTTGTGCTGCAGAATAACATCTTTATATTACTTCACTTGTTTTAGGAACAAAATGGACACCTTCCAAAGCTCCTTCAGTCCTTACTTAGTGAATCATCTAAATTGATAGTTCTATTAACACGCTTCTTTAAAATATTTCCATTTAATGTATGGTTTCAGGTTATAGGAAGGATATGTTTTCATCTGGATTTTAAAATTTCTTTTCACATTTAATACTTCAAGTTAAGTCATTTCATATATGACAACTTTTATATTTCGTAAATATTACACTATTTTGAGTAAATTTAGATATTTATAACTTATGAAAAAAAAATGATCAAAAATAATTATGTTCCGTTTATTTTAAAAGGCTAAACTTTTACAAACAATGCAGTCGAAAGTGTACTTATTAATTTTAAAAATAATTTTTGATAGAGATTGTCGGTTATTCTGACTTCATGCAATGCTATTGTTCGCGGCCTTAGATGCGGACAGCTACCCACCAGACAAGGTGTTCGTTTCTTTTGCGCAACGTTGGCCAGCCAATGAGACGCAAGACATTGTTTTAAAGGTGCTGTACATATTTATGTTTGAGTTTTAGGCGTGAGCAATTTCTTAATACGCCCGCTCCGAAAAATGTCTTGAACATGATTGGCTTGCACTGTGCATGCACACACACCTTGTCTCTTCTTCCACTACGACCCACATGGACTCTCAACTACGACCCACATGCAGTCTCAACTCGACGGCACTCGAGGTTCTATGGCGAGTGTTACTATAACCTAAGAGAATATACTTCTTTTTCTTCACACATATTAACATTCATAATCAAAATATCTCTTTTTCTCTTGCGAAAAATTTTCCATTTCTAGCAAAAACGGTCTTTTAATGACACCAAACACATCATTTGAGTAAAGGGGTGTACATTCTTTATTTCTTCATTCCGAAACCTTTAGACCGGATGCAGGCGGCTTTGCCTGGTGAGTCGACGAGTCTGTAGGTGGCCGTGCACAAGGGAAAAGCAGAGTTGCCAATTCATTTTAATGGCAGGTCAAGATGCGAACGAATAGAGTCTCAATTGAGATCTCTTTTTATATTGCAATATTTATAAACCACTATTTGCTACAAATTATACCGGTATAGCTTGTTATTAATTTTCAAAAATCTATCGTGCAAAGCAATTAAAATTACAACAAAATAGATACTTAGAATTTTCAATTAATATAACGCGGGACCAGCCATCACTCCAAATTATTCAAATCACTGAGATGTTAAATTGTTTTCTTTATTTTTATTCTAATTGTTATAAAACAATAATAATAATATAATAATAAAACATGATTTAATTTACATGTTTCAGTTAATGATACAGGACAAATAATATTCAAGAACTCGTTTGACTCTTTGAAATGCACAAAGGGATGTAAGAACATGGAAGCGACCAAGATTGAAGTTCTCGGGATTTACGCATCTCGCTTTGGGAAAAGCGAAATATTGTTATCACGTGACCTAAAGACAAATCGAAGTAAACTTCCGTCACTTTGGTGATTGAAAAGTAGCTCTTTTTTTTGAAAACAAGTGTAAGGCAATATATTTCACCAACAATTACAATTGCAATTATTTCATTTAATTGGCCTGTGAGGTATTTTCTTTTTTTCTTTTCTTTTTTTTCGAGTTGAAACCCCTATAAGTACTTACTCTGTTACTCTGTTTACTCTGTTACCGATTTAAGGTGAACGAATGACGACTGAAGTTTCAAAAAGGAATGTTTCTAAAAATATAACGCCGCAAGGGAACGTATACTTTGCAAACGTCGAATCAAATTATCTGCGACATCGAATCATCAAAGCGAGTTCTAACTGAGACGACTGGAAGGTGAGAGAAGAAAAAATATATGCAGAGAAAGTGAACCTCACTGTGACCTCAGCGGTTCGCCATATTTCGTCGTTACAGGATCACTATCTGCGAACGTTTAAAGGTTGCGGTCGTACGGAATTGAATAATTGTATCAATAGAGATCGACAACCACCGTGTTGGTGAAGGGTCAATCTTGTCGGGAGACCTTGGAACGTGAAAGGAATGAATTGAAACCGGGTAATAATACATCATTGAGTTAATTTAATTTAATTTTCTCACATGGCTCGGTTGGCTTGTGCTTTACTTTTGGTAATCGGGGAGCATTTGTGATTAAAAATTATGGTTTTACAACACAAATTTTATAAATATTACCTTCAAATAAAATAAATCAAATAAATAATTAACAATTCTGGTATTATTAATTCCAATAACAATTATCTTGTAAAGTTATTAATATGCTTTTATTAATTTTATTAATCTAGTATTATTAATAACAATAAAAATTATATCATTAATAATAATTTTAACTAATAACAATCATTAATCTGGTTACACTTTTAAAGGTATGCCATTTATCAACTTCAATTTTGTCTGTTAGGAGTTGAGGTCCAATGAGGGTGGGGGAGAACTATAATAATAATAATAATAATAATAATAAATTTATTGTCAAAAAACAGTACAGACTGCGTATGACCACGTGGAGGACAATAAACTAATTTACTCTCCGGAAGCAAGCAAGGGACCATCCCATCAATTCCGATCAAGGGCCCTAAGGCAGAGGCGGATTCAAAAATTTCAGCAAAAGTTCCTAGATAAGATAAAAAGTTAGCTGCGAGTTATAATACATATATAATGTCAATATGTTTGTAATTTAACGCAAATATGTTTGTAAATTTACATGTACAAGTTATTATCGAACTATAGATTATTCTGAGTATAGTGTTTAAAAATCAAAAGAGTTGAAAATAGCTCCCTTAGAGTCATTTAAGAGGTTAGATGAAGGTGTAATAATCGTTGGTACAGGGTCACAGATCTCTGAATGGTTTTGATCTCTCTGAAAGATAAAATCTGTTGATATGATGAAAAGAAAAAGTTAGCTGAAGAGGTTGTTTTTCTTTTCTGCCCTGAGCGTGGATGTGTAATCCTAATGTAATAGATCTTTGAAATAAATATCATTTCTTAAATGAACACAAGTATATCTGTCATATTTGTGTGTGGCAATTACATATGAAAATCAAAGCAACAGCGTCGCTAGGGGTCTCGTTATCTCGTAAACTCATAAATGGAACATATATTTTATACCAAAATTTTTTTAAACCGTAAACGAAACAACATTAAAAAAATATTTATCTTCAACAAAAACTGAATAGTAACATTAAAACACAAATGGAGACGTTAACGAATCACAGCAAATGTTAAGGACGCGGTAAAAAATATTTAAGTTAATGTTTTCAGTTAACGGTCTTTCCGAAAGATGTCGCACTATAGAACACTCCGGACTAAATTTAAAATAAAAAATTGGGTTCTAACAAACATAAATACTCAGAGTATTGAATGATTTAAGGTATACTCATAATTTTAGTAAATATTGATTTTAATATGTTTATTTAACTTAATAGTAATTAAATTAATTTTCACAATGAAGAAATTTCGAGTGTCTTTTTATCGTCTCAGTAAACAACTCCTTCACTTCACTGTGCGTCTTAATTATTGACAATCATTACAACTGCAGAATTATTTAGTTCACAACTCTACCTTTTTTTACATTAGGTTACTACATTGCCAATGTTTCGAGGTGTGTTGACCTCTTCATCAGGACTTGGATTGTATCAAGATTATCAGTTACAAATCACATTAAAACCAATTACATATCACATTAAAATTTAAAATATTCTGGAATGTTGACAGTTTAGCTTTCTCCGTCAAGCAGTTCATTAAATACTGCAGTTGTAATGATTGTCTATAATTAAGACTTATAGTACAGCGAAGGAGACTGAGAATTAAATTAGTTTACTGAGAATTAAATTAGTTTACTGAGAATTAAATTAGTTGCATCGTTATTATTTTGAGTTCTGGTCCACTTAGCTGTTATCTTCTAGCATATTTAATTTCCAAATGTAGATCTTTATTTTCTTTAATTTTAATTTTTAATTTTATATAAGTTTCTTTAACTTGCTTTATCTGAGTTCTTCTAATTTACTGCTTCTATATTTCAATATATAATTTTCTTTTAGTTTTAAGTTGTATTACTCAAGCACGGATTGATATCCTCTGTGGGATACATTGTATGTCTCTACACTCTCCTATACTGGTTTTTAAATTTTAACTTCTTTAAAATCGCTTTTGCAATCATGTCACGTTTATTCCTTGGCTATGAAAATAAAATCAAAAATAAAATCAAGTATTTTTTCTGCACTTTCAACTGGGAACATAGTATTTTTTTATATCCGCTTCTGTTGTTGCTGATTTGTATTCATTGGCTCTAAGCTCTGCAAAGGAATTTGCACTTCTTGTTTCTTTATTTTGCAATGGCGTCGATCCAGGCGCCATCTAGCAATTGAGAATGTTACGCAGAAAGTTGTGTTAACTTTCCTGAGCGATGTACTCGCATTAAAAAGTGTCCTTTCGAAATCACTGAATTCGATATAAAAGTTTGTCGGTGATAAATTTAATTTCCTTATATTTTTAAGGTATGAACATTATTTCGATAAAGTATCTTAATAATGAGACGAAATTTTAATTCGTCCAAATTGGTCAACACGAATAAATGTAAAGTTTTTTTTCATTGAACCGTGGTACTGGTAAATGGGTAATGTAGCTACGTGCTATTGAAGTTTACCTACACGGGGCGATAGAATGTGGGAGGTGGGTGGTAGGTTAGCTGGATTTACTACAACTTTGCCCACATGGAGGTGCTAGTAGGAGCAGTTAGTAATAGTTAGAGTTCGTGATATTAGAGGTGGATAGAAGGAGGGGGTTTCGCACTTCAATTGTCACAGCTATATATGAACCGCGGGAGGGGGGGGGCATTGAAGAGACAAGATACGATTTTGTTTTCTGCCCCGCCGGGAATTGAACCCGGACTCGATGTTAAGCAAGCATGCTAACCCCTCAGCCACCGGAAGGGTATGTTCAGTTAAAATCTATACACTGAACCATTTCTAGCACGTACAAGACGAAATGCAGATCTGACCTTGTATCAGCAGTTTCTCTCCTTCACTCCGACGTAGCGCCGGGAGAGTTAAAGATGGCGTGTGAAACAATAGAATGGCGGTAATTGTTCCTGTTAAAGAAACAAAAGAGAGGTTTCGCGTGGAAGAACTTCCGTGATGAACCTTTGTTGTTAAAATGAACTCTTCCTTCCTCATTCACCATTAAATCCTAAACAGTTCAAACATTTCGAAACACAATTAATGCATTCTCTCAGCATATCACTTATTCGTTGATGAGAAATAGTTCCACCCCGCGACACGCGCAGCGCTGAACACGATGAATTTAAAGAAAGCAATTTCTTTTGTGGGGAGTTTCATTTTACACCTTGAACAATCAAATGTCAAAAACGTATTCGAATAATTTTTTAAAATGAAACCACTAACTTCTATTACATGCACTAATCCTCGTAATTTACATAACATTCAGTATTCGCAATATTCTGATAAGATCAATATTCTGCAATGATAAATAATGTCATAAAGATATATTTGAAAAAATCATATCTGGTGCCGGATTTTTTGTGTTTAGGGAAAAGAAATTGTTCAGGAATGTAACCCTTTATGGCAAAGGTTATTTGAAAGACTAGGAGGACGAAATAAATGAGATCAAGGTGGTGTTTATTCACATTATATGGATTATTTATTCATATTCCCATGAGTTCAACAGCATCAGGTTTTTTAAATTTTTGCGTAAATTAACAAGATTGAATTCTCATGGGTAACTGTTGATAATGTTTGATACGTTTATTTGTCAAAACAGTTCTCAAGCACATCACGCGTAATAAATAGAACAAAGAAATTAAACGCTTGGGGTTGTGTTCACCGAGATGCAACACACAGTGCTGTATTTTCATAACCTTATTAAAAATAATGCAACAAATATTTCGGTTAACATGGTACGATAAATAAATTAATTAATTGTCAAAATTTTTTTACAAAGTGGATATGATCATTTTACAAAGTGAATAGGACAATAAACCAATTTACTCTTCGGAAGCAAAAACAAAGACCATCGAAGTTTCCGGTCAAGGGCTCTAAGTCAGAGGTGGATTTACCATTTCAGCACACTCCTCCTGAGATTATAATAAAAGCAGTTCGGTACGTGTTATAATAGTAACAAAATACCAACAAACTTGTATTTAATAAAACACAAAACGTTTTTTCTCACTAGAACGTATCAATATAAACAATAGATTATTCAGAAAATAATAAATCGTAACTATTAAAATAACTCTAAATTCGATATTTCAACAAACGCCGCCCCCAGGCAAGAGCCTAGAAAGCCTATATAATTCGCCTGTACACTGAGGAAAACCTGAGAAAAACTCAGGACGAAGCCAAGGGCCTGGATGGGATGCTAATAAACCTTGTTCAGTGCTCCACCTGCCATATGTATTGCTCGTTTGTTTGCAGGTGCTCCTGGATTTAGCTTCACCAATTACTTCTCTTTTATATTATAGTAGGATTGAAATGGACTTGGGCTTTCTTCTTGCGATGAATTCGCGTGACGAACTTCAACTGTCAATCCTCGGTTACGTAAACCTAACCTCAATTGTTCTGGCGTGGTTCCAGTGAACGAAGCAACAACTCTGGGTTGTTGTTTTTCGCTTTTTTTATTTCTATCAAAGCGACTCTGACTTTCAAAATGGTCGTTTCCTCGTCTTCAAAGGGAAGGAACAATTGACGATTGTGTTTCATGTGCTCTGGTCACGTGACTGTCCTACATCGAGAGACGCATGACCATTCCGCTGGACTGAGACTAACGACAGTCGCGTCTCGCTGAAATGGTTAGGATTGTTTTTCTAGATCAGTCGGTATTGAATCATTGCAGCGAGGAAATGAATGTGGGTGGACGGTATTTGCTTGGACAACGCACTTAAGAAGGATGTGGAATAATTACCCCATTTCCAGAGGAGTGTTTTTGTTCCAGTGATATACTTACACGAAACATTTCTGGATTGTTTGATCTATTGTTTTAATTTTTATTTCATAGTTTCTCTGAAGTGTCTTTTTGTACGATTTGCTGCTGCCATTTTCTCGAGTACCTACTGTCACTAGCACACGTAAAAAATAAAAATAAAAATTTAATTTTTACATCTTTAATTTACATCTATTCGTGACAAATGAACTGCAACGCGTGAGGTCTCTAAATAATTAAAATCTTACCTTAAAATGTATACTTTTTTTCTAAAAACAGCAAAAAAATACGTACAAAAAATTAAATTCTACGACAGTAATAAAAATCTCTTTACTAAAGAAACCCGCTTATTACTAAAATTATTGAGAACATATATGGGACTTGAATAAGTTTTCTTTTTTTCACATACTTTTTGATAAATATGAGTTTACATCTTATTTATATGCAAAAGCTCCTATCGTTTGAAGTAGTTAAGCAATAACAATTGATCATAGCAGTCCATTAACGAGAAAATCGAACTTATTCCACTATTCACGTCCATTGTACGACAAAAAAGTTCGTAAGTTTTTATTGTACTTCTTGAGAAGTAAGGTTTACTTTCAGACAAAAATTCACCGAAACAGTTTTTGTAATTGCCATCATTTCCAGTTTTCGTTCTAGTATATTCTGCCATGTTCTTTATCTTTTACTTATTTTTCCTCATTGTTACCGCCTCGGTGTTGGTGTTTTGTAAATCATCAAGAGTTTTCTATTCTTGAAATTAATCTCATCCCGCAATATTGAAAGAGGCTTGGAGAAAGATCCCTGAAGAGACTGAGTGTTCCGAGCATATGGCAGAGTTAACTGCAGGCAATTGGTGGGTGGAAGATATAGCGAGTGATCGCAGACGACCTTGGTCATCTAGCAGCGATCACACAGCGAACTGGAATGTGACCGTCGTGTCCTCTGGGGTGAAAGCACTTAACTCAACATGACCCCTGGATTGCGCCTTGGAGAGTCGGCAACCGATCCCAAACATTTACTCTACCCTCAACCTATCTATTTCTTTATTTGTACAGTATATCCCCTGTAACCAAAATAGTAATTTTACACAATTCACTTTTCCTATTTTTATTCATCTATTCTTCATAGTTTTACCAGTATCACCAAAAGCTACTACTAACCATTATGATCGTAAATTTACGATTTATTCATAGCTTCTTTCAATTATCCGATCGTAGTACAATATTAATCAAACATCTCAAATTTATCCCTCCTGTCAATCGATGTACAATGAACACTCTTCTGAAGGATCCAACGTTTACTCTGTGCCCCCATATCGTAGCACCGTAAGTAATTATCGGCAGTAATACCCCGGCATAAACTTGCCGTAAACTTTGTCCGTCTAAACTATGTCTATGTATTAGGAGAAATATATCTTATTTATTTTTTATTTAATGCCCATTGTATGTTCAGTGAACAGCAGAGGCGGATCTAGAGCGTAATGAAAGACGGGGGTTAACCGAGACGCAACTTAGTTTAAAAATTTTTGTAGTTTTACAACACAAATTTTTAAATATTAAATTTATTTATTTGATGCATTTTATTTAATTAACAATTAACATTATTCTATTATTCTCAACAAAATCTAGTATTTATAAAAGATATGAATAGAGCATTAGTAATTTTATTAATATGCTATTATTAATTTTATTGATATGTTTTTATTAACAGTAACAATATCAACAATAATAATAAATATTATATTATTAATAACAATTATACCTTATAACAATTATTATTCTGGTAACACTTCTAAAGTTATGCCCTTTATCAACTTCAATTATATCTGTGAAGAGTTCGGATCCAATGGGGGGGGGCAGTCTATAGCCCCCTTAACACCCCATAGATCCGCCTCTGGTGAACAGTAGCTTCTCATCTATTATCAACCCTAAATATTTAATTTTCCGAAGAATTTTGATTTTATGTGTTCCTAGTTTTATTATCTCATCTCTTCGGTTTTCACTCTCCCACCTCAACCTATCAATCAATCTATTCCTCCTAATAACATTTACAATTTATTTTACAATAAAAAACATTTACAACTCTCAGACCCTCTCTTGGGATTACGCCCCTGTGAGCACGCAAGGGAATTTTACCACGAAACTCCCTGGAAATATTGCACTAGCCAAACTCAGTATGTTTTATATACCGAAAAAAATATGATTTTATCTCCCCGGCAACGTTAATAAATCACTGACAAATGTTTCATCAATAAATTCATTAACACTTCTTGTTTTCTCCCTTCTTTTTGAACCTTTTATGTTAAAATTTTTATTATTTTCACTACGACAGCATTTAAAATTTGATACTGAAAGTAGGCTTCATCCGATCCACGTGTGAAATGGTACCGAAGGGAAAATGGAGACGTCGTGATGAAGTGGATGAAGCGACAGACTTCAAACCAGATTCCCTCTGAAGTCGTAGACGAGTTACGTACCTTGGTGGGGGGGGGGAGTGCAGTCCGTACCGGGCATCATCCAGTAAGTGACCTACAAATGGATCAAATACAATAAAAAATAATAATAAAAACGGAAAACTGAACTTAATGTACCATAATTTTATTACAACAGTGCATTAACTAATATCAGATAATTTAATATTATGATTATGAGTGGTTATTAACAATCCCAAATTCAATGTCATGTACTTTACGCGGGCCTTCCTTACTACTCAACGTAACCTCTAATATCGAACAGACGAGCTGAATGGTCACCATAGTGCTTTTGCAGCACTAAAGAGCATCGCTATTGGCGGCGGCGGCGGCGGGGGGTGGGNGCACACCACAAGCCCATATGCGATGTGCGTAAGCTTTTGGTGGAGAAGCGGGATTCAACCATAAACCACAACCTTTATGGTAGAGTTCGCTGCCACCAGCTTGCTTTCCCCAAGCAATCAAACACACGAGTAATAACAATAAAACATTTAATTCAAATTAAATAAAGCTCTGAATATTTACAAACGTAGACAAACTCGCAAATCATAAATACAAGTTTGAACTTGTTATTACTTTATATTGCTATCTAAAAGCAATAATTACACACAGTTATAACTACTGGTGTTATGAATTAACTCGGAAATCTACCCAGATTATCCGAAGTTCAAAAAGTTCCAAGTTGCTATCTCGAAATAAATAACTGTTCCAAGCTATGTTATTCGCGCCTATAGCAGGTAATAGAATTACCGCAGCAATTCTCAGTGGTCTGACGACCAAACTAACCAAGTTACATATTAAATAACTTGCGTACTTCTATACGCTTTCGCACTTGTCTCAAAGTCTGAAAGCCTCCAGTATAAAAGTCGCTTAGGATCTGCAAGCCTTCCAATTTATACAGGGGCGGAGGTCACGTTACTACACCTTCGCCACTTTTACTGCGCACTCCTCATCAGCTAGGTCACCCCTCAGATTCCGCGAACACTGCGTTCGTCAGGCTGACCATTATTTTTGGCAACCAGTGGAACATTCACTTCACGCTCGCCTTTCTTCTCTGAGGGAGTTCGTCTCAGTTTCCAGAGTCGATGGGAACTGGTCAATCTCTTCACAATACGAGAGGTGTTAACGCGCACCTTTCCTTGTTTGGGCGGCGACGGTCATGGCTCTTAATCGCCTTCGGAATTTCCGGCGAGCACAGTGCTTGAAAATGTTATTTCAAAATCTATACTGACCACGATGTTACAATAAGCTACCAACTGGCATTTTCTCATACATCGTGATTAAAGTAGAACCACTCCTTTCGATAATCGTGATTAACTTCGCAGAAAATCTCGTTTAAGGCATTAGACGACCTTGGTGAAACTGGTCTTTAAAGTGAGTCGATCTCACCACTGTGAATCCAATGGTGATGAGTTGGTGGCAAAGAACCCTTAATGCTGCGGTACTGGTTGGGAGGAAGAGGGCAATTGATGGTGATCGATACTCGATACCCAAAATGCACCTCCTTCTCTTTCCAGCACATTAGACACTGTTACCAACCGCTGCTGCTGTTGCTCAACGACTTCATTGCTCAAAACTTTTTTGCAAGCTTTTATTTAACTTGCTTCGGTTGCATGTAAGTTCTCCTTTCGTGTCAAAATTGGTAATTGATATTTTGGCCACTTCCAAGATTCTAATCGACTTGAAATTTTACAGCTATATGTGGTTTGGATAACAATAGATGATTATTGCATCTGTTGCACCTCTATACCAGGATAGTTTTCCTGTAATATTAACTGCTTGAGAATAATATAATTTGACGAAACCGATTACTTTTCTAGAATTAGAGCCAAAAATAGGGAGAGCAATTAAATCATTACATCGTACTTCTTTAATAATACAGACGAATTGCTGACTTGGTACTTACGGGCTCCCGTGGTGTTTCTCTCATTCCGATCGCGCACAATTCTTTATTAATAATAAATTTATTGTCAAAAAAGCAGTTAAAAAACTGCGTATGACCACGTGGATGACAATAAACTAATTTACTCTCCGGAAGCAAGCAAGGGACTTATTCCATCAATTCCGATCAAGGGCCTTAAGGCAGAGGTGGATTCAAAAAAATTTCAGCAAAAGTTCCTAGATAAGACAAAAAGTTAGCTGCGAGTTATAATACATATATAATGTCAATATGTTTGTAAATTTACATGTACAAGTTATTATCGAACTATAGATTATTCTGAGTATAGTGTTTAAAAATTATAAGAGTTGAAAAAACACTAAATTCACGATTTATTGTTACAATAAACACGCCCCTAGACAAAGCCTAGAGAACCTGTATAAGAATTCCGCCTCTACCCCAAGGAAAAACGGAGAAAAACCCGGGCCAGGATGGGGAAAAACCCGGGTCAGGATGGGGGTATTTAAAAACGTATTTACAGAAATGCGATTAGTTTTGCTTCCGTAGCAGAAATGATATTTGAATGTGACAGAATCCCAATAAATTAATAAATGTGATTTATATTTAATTCTCGAAAAAGATGTTATTGGCTTTCAACCGTTTCTGTCGATTACAATACTAAAAGTACATCATATCGTTTCTGTCGACACTTCAACTCGGGTGAAGTGGTTTCTTGTGAAATGACACGTGACAGGTATATAAAGGGGTGATGTACACATTCTCTGTGATTTCGTACGATTTTGGGGTCGATAACCTCCCGAAATAGTTTTTAATATTCATTGATATATCAATCATCGCATGACTATCAACATATCGGATCTTCATAGTTTTCTTGTATGTTTATTTCTCTCTCAAATAAGATATAGCATTGTAATCGTTCATATCTTCCATTTTAAAATCTTGAATAATATCCTCACTGACTTTAAGATTTCATTTTTAAATATTTTTCGTTAGAAAAACAACAACAAAAAACACGTTTAATTGACAAAATACAAAAATTTTGTTTTTGTATATCAGACACATCTTTTAAAGAAAGAAAAATTAGTTTTTTCTTTCCTTATGTACACGAGCAGTACTACTGCCGGAAGAAGCATTTCTTCTGAAAAATGAAATAAAATTATTGAAAGCTTGAAAATTTCCAATAATATTTACAAAAACATTACAAGTAATCACTTTTTGTCTCCAAAACTTTTTCCCGTGTATGTTAGTGTTTTTAGACTAATCTTGAATCGTTCATGAATATAGAATTTTCATACCTTTCGTATTAAATTGTTAAGAAATTTCTTTATAAATTATTTCGCCCGAGTTAATTTTTAAAGAAAATATAATGGAGGTTCTACAATATAGTGGAAAATTTACTTTTTAGGTTCTGGTTAATACTCTTCAAACAAAGTTACTCTTTCGATGTTAACGTAAAAAAAAAAGAAAAAAAAAGAAACCGTTACGAGCGAAGAAACGAATTTTGATTATTGAATATTATCTTTGATTCTTAAAATGAATTGAAAACTGCTGGGAAAATCCGATAGTACTTGTCGCATTTGATAAGTAAGCGGGAATGACTTATCTATGAGGTGATAAAATATAATTGAACCGAAGTCAGGTTGAATGTTCGCTTATCTTCCGCTTGGTTCATAAATTACACTTCTCCCTCGACTCCAGCGATGGCGGCGGAAAGTCAACTTTGACGGCAAATATTACCAATCTTTTACAAATAACATATGCCACCAGCGTCTGTCGAGACCATATGGCGGCTTGGGCTTCATTAAAGCTAATATTGAAACTCGAAAGAATAGTATTTGAAAAGTAAAGGTCTATTAAAGTAATTTATGTCTGCGTTTCATGATGTCGGAGTAAAAGAACTTCAGATCTCCACCGAAACGGAGGGTTGAGATGGAATTAGTGCGGGCGTTAATGACGTGAGGGTTGGTTTATGTCTTCGAAGAATAATGATCTGTATATTTAGAACTGAGGAGTTTGAGGTTAGGTTCTCTTGTGCTTATATTTCCAGAATCAACGAAATCAGAAATTTTGCCTTCTCGAACTGTATAAAAGCTCACCATTTTCATAGATTTAATAATTTTTTTTTCTAATTTATCACAAATTTAAGCACAATACGTGTTCATGAACATATGTTATTCAATTATTTGAAATAGGTATAAAATCATGAATTCCATAAAAACTGGAATCTAGGAACACAAAAGAAATTTAAAATCAGTAGAACAAAGTGTAGTTACCTCACGTTGCATTAATAATGATCAGTCGATGGATTGGGAAAATACATTAATTTTGAACAAAGAAGTTAACTATTACAAACGTTGTATGTCAGAAATTATATTTATAAAAAAAAATACGCACAGAAATTCGAATTTGTGCACAGACACTGTAAAACTATCCGGTTTACACAATACAATATTATAACATGTTTGTGTTTCAGCTTTTTTATAAACATATTTTATGTTTATATTTATGTTTACATCATGTTCATTTGTCCTGTTGTTATGTTTATCGTTATAATTTGTTATTACCTGATCACCTGAAGACGACGTAAATCCACGTCGAAACGTAGTGAGTTATTTACAAAAAAAGAAAAATATTCGTCCAAAAAGAGGACGTAACTTTTTTGTGTGAACATCTAAAAATACCGTAATTAGTTTCGCCACTCAATCTGTTCCGTAGCACTCCTTCTGACCACCGATCTGTCTTTGTGACCGAGTCTGCTCTGTAGATGTAGAGGAAGACATTTATTTTTCATCAGAGGGCGTGTCTGTGGGAGCGACCTCACAGTTTCTATTCCGAGTGCGCGCGTGACGTCACGCGGTCGCCGCCGCGACGGCACCAAGCTGTCTCGAGCGAGTGGTGCGACTCCTGTCTCGTCTCCTGTGGCGGGACGTGTGGTGTAATCGCTCCTCATTTTAGCAACTCACGTCTCTTCTCAGTTGATCGCTGTATCGTATTTCTAAGAGGTATATTTTTTTATAAAAATCCCTCTTACTTCCTTCATTCGTTACCGATTCATTAGAGTGAGGTATCATTACGAAGATTATTTCTCGGACTTTGGAAGAATCGTAATCATACATTAATAATAATAATAATAATAATAATAATAAATTTATTGTCAAAAAACAGTACAAACTGCGTATGACCATGTGGAGGAAAAAAACTAATATACTCTCCGCAAGCAAGCAAGGGACCATCCCATCAATTCCGATCAAGGGCCCTAATATTAATATATTATTATTAATCATACATTAATAATAATAATAATAAATTTATTGTCAAAAAACAGTACAAACTGCGTATGACCACGTGCAGGACTTGTACATGTAAATTCACAAACATATTTGCGTTAAATTACAAACATTATGACATTATATATGTATTATAACTCGCAGCTAACTTTTTATCTTATCTAGAAATTTTTGAATCCGCCTCTGCCTTAGGGCCCTTGTTCGGAATTGATGGAATACGTCCCTCGCTTCCTTCCGGAGAGTAAATTAGTTTATTGTCCTCCACGTGGTCATACGCAATTTGTACTGTTTTTTGATAAACAATTTATTATTATTATTGTTGTTGTTTTTGTGCTTTAAAACAATTAGCTGCTCCGACCTTAAAATTCATTCCTTGATCCTCAGCCAAAGTATTGGCTCCCGTTTCTAAATATTTGTGCGTGACTACTTCCTGTTCGTTGTTATGGTATAACCTTTGATTTAGGTGTGGAAAGTATCTCTACCTTGACATTATATATGTATAATAACTCGCAGCTAACTTTTTGTCTTATCTAGGAACTTTTGCTGAAATGTTAAATCCTTAGCTTCTGCCTTAGGGCCCATGATCGGAATTGATGGGATGGTCCCTTGCTTGCTTCCGGAGAGTAAATTAGTTTATTGTCCTCCACGTGGTCATACGCAGTTCGTACTGTTTTTTGACAATAAATTTATTGTAAATCTTGCGCTAGCAAATGACAATGACAAGTAAATCTCGAGAAAATATTGGAAATGTTTTAATATTTTAATTGTTTTGAAAATGTCAATTTTTATGTTGTTGTTGTTTTTATCAACAACGAAATAGGATTAGTTAAGCAAAGAAATGGGAGCGCATGTGTAGCATCGTCATTAATACCGTTTTCATTATTAATCTTGAATTTTCAGTGATTTTATAAGTTATGATTAGTTGTATTAAATATTGCGGTTAATATTATTAAATGTAATATTTTCTGAATAATACATTGCTGTCAATAGGAATTTNATAAACTCAAAAAAAAAAAAAAAAAAAAGAGGCAAATATAGTGTGTATTATACAAGACAGCTAACTGTTGTTGTTCTAATTTGAAGGGGGGCACATTTTGCTTTGGGGGGCAGAAATTATAAATCCTCCTCCGTCTTTGCGTCCTTTGGTTAGAAAGAATGGGATACACAGTTTTTAACACTTTTTTGAAAATCAATTATTATAATGTTAGCCACATTTCCTCAATCAACCGATACAATGTATCTATTCTATGTATAATGCAATACTTGGAAGAATTCCATGATCTTTCACTGCCGCTTGTAGCAACAGCTTCATCCGAAACACACGAAATGAAGTTTATTGTTAATTATTCACTAGCATCAGTCGAGATCATTTAAACCGCCGTGACAACGTGAACTGGCACGAAGCCGCTTGAGCTGTTGGGTCCGTGCCATCTTTCAAACCGAAATATGCTTTCTGTCGTCTCTCATGGATTTCCAGGAAAAGACTACGAACTTACGTTTCCCATTTGTTATTATTATTATTATTATTATTATTATTTATTTATTTATTTCAAACTGTGCTTAAATACATGGGATACTAGTTTTTAATATGTTCAATATCTAACTCTTTTCCAAGGGAAAATTCGTATAAGAGAAATATAACATTGATTTCCATTGAGACAAAAATGAGTTCACTTTCAATCTACGTTATATGAAGTACGTAAAATGGCGTTAAACTGTCACCTTGCATAGATGTCATACGCAAATAGATTTTTCGTTCCAGTTCTACGAAACCGGACGCAGTAATTGCACAAATAACGCATCGTACGTTACAGCATTATAAGGAGCATGAACGATTTCATCTTTAGCCTTTTTGCTTTCTGACAATTCATAATTTTTTTGTCAAAAAAGTAGTTACAAACTGCGAATGACCACGTGGAAGAGAATAAACTAATTTACTCTCCGGAAGCAAGCAAGGGACCATCCCATCAATTCCGATCAAGGGCCCTAAGACAGAGGGGGATTGAAAAAAATTCTAGATAAGATAAATGTTAGCTACGTGTTATAATACTAATATAATATCAACATCTTTGTAATTTAACACAAAAAAATATTTTACATGTACGAATTATTATCGAACTATAGATTATTGATATGGACGTACATCTAGTAAGTACGTGTTTGCCAAACACGGGGCCCCGAGCCGAGTCTGGCATTACTTTTACTTACTTGTGCCATGCTCCTTCCTTTCTCTTTCCTGATCTCCCTTGGTCACCTCTTGTTCTTTTCGATCCCGACGCCATTAGGGCTAGAGTATCTTTCATTTTCCTCATTCCTCTCATTTCTTGTCCTACCCCTCATGTTATGTGCCCCCCCTCATTGTAGCCCCCCCTCCATTTGATGTATGTTGTGAGATATGTTTTGGTGTGTTGTAGATCAGGAGNGAGTCGTGTTGGCTCTCCCTAGTGCGTAACTGCATTTTCCCTATCTGTACAGAATTTTAGGGCTGTAAAGACCTTTGATGTCGACACGAGCCGTAAAGCCCCACACACACAAAAAAAAAAAATTATTATTCGGAGTATAGTGTTTGTAAATCATATGAATTGAAATAACACTAAATTCACTATTTCTTGTTTCAATAAACGCGCCCGTAGACAGAAACCTAGAAAAACCTGTATAAGAGATCCGCCTCCACCGGAAGGAAAACCCGGGCCAGGACAGTATAACAATATTTAAATAATGCATGAAGGAAGGACGCTACTTGGCTCATTTACCTTGAAACAATGCATCTTGACTTCTTGGTTCCTGACAAACGAAATCAGTGACGTCTTCTAATTCATAAACAATATTCGTAGGAAATTGAACGTTAGTTATGTAAGACTCCATTGTATAATTTCATGTACTATTCATAACTGTCCTGTTCACAATGTCAATGGTAAAAATGGAATAGATTAAAAGTTGTATATTAATAGATATGGGGTAAAATAGAACGTGCTATATTACTCACGTAAATCAAATCAAATCAAATCAAAT
>NNCF01128068.1:94757-113587 GCA_002313205.1 Laupala kohalensis | reverse complement strand
AATAAAAATAAAGATAACATCAAGATACATCTCAGTGATTTGACTTACTTGGAGCTCTATACCCACACTATATTCTCGGTTTTTTAGCTGCAAAAAGGGAGTTAATAAATTGACAAGTTGACACTTCTCATATTGTCCTTTGTAAAAATAAAATATTCTGATATCTATTATCTGCCTTTCTTTTACGCGAATGGTTTTTATAGAGTTTTTCGGGGAAATTTGTAGGCAATTTTCTGAAATGAACTTTCTTCAAATTTGGAAACGTTACGTTTGTGGATTCTTTCTTGAAACGGACACTTCGAAGAAATTATTTCGGGTTATTGAAAACCTTTATTATCTTCTTTGTCCATGCTTATATTTCTTTCGCTTACCCACATGTGGAGAAGATATGTCGGGTCAAAATGGCGACGAGCTTGGAATCCAACCTGGGTCTCCTGCTTTGACCACAATTGTACCCCATTCGGGGTGAAATTCTTTTTTTCCTCTTTAAAATACTGTGTGTTTTTGTTTTATGAATAAAATAAACTAAACTTTCCTTATGTCATTAGGATTCCATTCATAAGCGGAATAATGTCAGTCCATGACAGCCCGCTGCCAATTATGGACACTATAATAAAAATACCATCACATATGAAGTATCGTAAATACCGTCATGCATGAACACTTCCCGTAAACATTTGAATTATTTCCATTTGTCAGGTTGGATGCTCCTTTTCGTCTTGAAGTCCTTGAACCTGACGACAGAGTTCGTTGGTGTCGGTTATTTCGAGCTCAACGGAAGGAAGGGTGTTTGAGGAGCCGTCACCGAAAGATCAGAGGAAGTTCAGTTTACAGAGAAAGCAAATCAAATAAAATCAGGCGTCTCATGATGAGGTAGAATCATCGAATCTAATTGTTGAGAAGTACGCATTTTCAAAAGAAGATACAGTTTCAACTTCTAGGAATACTGACCAATATCCAGTAATACGTCAGTTACACGAATAAAATATTATTTTATTTTTGTTGCCATACAATTATTAGTTCATTTCACCGGTAAATTTCTTTGCAGTGAACGTGCTGCTATCTGTGGCGTCTGCATGGAATTTACTTCAATCTGTTAGGCTAATTATCCAAACCATAATTTCTTGAATAGAGAGTAACTACAAGACACATTTAAATTAATTTATTTACTTAGGAATAACTAAGAATAACATTAATTTGTAGTCAGAGGAAAACAGAATAAACAAAATCATACTTCTAGAGAACGTATGTGTATATACAAAATATAGATATAAACGTGCTTACTTCGCTGATGCAAAAATGAGATGACAATTAATTTCAAGTCAAAATAATTTATAATTAGTGTACATGATACAAAAATTTATTTTAAATGATTATTTGTAATGAATTAATATATGTAACTTATTACCTTGCTGAAGTAGCTATTATCAGATGTCCTTAATAGCCAAGACTTTAGCATTTCACTATACTGTTTCAGATTATTGCAGGATTTAATTTCCTAAGGCAACTCATTAATCAACTTAGGTCCCATTGACTGAAGGGATTGTTTAAACAATTCTTTTTTCTACTTTATGTGTTCTGAAAACTCTATTTTCCGTATTTCGTGTTTTGTATAATAAATCATTTGTTCCTACATTTCCGTTTCTTATACAAAAAAATCTTAAAGCTTTAAATACGAAGAAATGTTTAACGGGCAAATATGTTTAATTCTACAAACAATGGGAAAAACACTCGCTCGTTTATTTTCGTACAACATAAGACGAACAAAGTGATTTTGTGTTGTTTTTAACTTCTTAATTAATCTTAATTCATAGGTACTTCCCCAACAGTTGATAGCATCCGTTAATCTAGAATGAATGAATGAATGAATGAATGAATGAATGAATGAATGCAAAACACAATTCACGCATCAGGTTAGTGTCACAAATGTTGCGTAGGTAGTAAAAATCCTAATTGACGATCTTAATTTATTCTATAAATCTCCGATGTGGTTTTCCCATGATAATTTGTTATCCATAGTTACACCAAGGTATTTAAAACTATTTACTTTTTATATACATTGACAATTACATGCATTTGTGGTACAAGTTTCTAAATTATATTTTATAGGTCCTGGAAAGTTAAATTCTTTAAAGTCAAAGTTGATGTATTTTGCTTTCGTAACAATCTATTGCATAGCATTCTGAGTCCTCCAGTTTTTTTAAGTAATTAAGTCCTCATTTATATGTTGATGTAATATTAAGACATGTGTTGATGGGTAAAAGCATTTATTCTACCACAAAATTTTTTTTCTAGTAAATAATTGTGAAAAAGCAAAAATAAGGTGCCCGATAAAAAGATCCTTGAGCAACTCTTATTTCTCTAATTCACAAAGTGCCTGCCAGATACCGTTGACTGCAACTTATAGAATCAAGTTATAGAATTAAACGACCTTGTTTTTACAGAAACTAATCATTTTCAATGACACATTACGTGCGACGTTTACATCCCCACTGTGTGCCTTCATCAGGCAACTAATGACAAACAATTTCATTTTGTCAGTGACAGCTTCGTTTAATTCTATAACTCAATACAAGTTTTACAGACGTAATCAAAATACGAAAAATTTTTGTTCGAAATCCGCTTAGGATTTTGTTTAGTTTTTATGAAATCATTTTTGTCGACGTCCTTTTTGTGACTGTTAACACATTGGCACTAATTTATCTTTGTATCCGATAGTTTCATGATAAAAGATGTTATTTGACGACCGTTGGGTTCGTATTGTCTCCGTTGTCTCTTACGCAGAATCACTTTCTGTTTTCGCATTTACTTAATAAAACCCAAGGTTTGCATAGATGAACCGTTTCTACGCCAGATTCTCTTAAAATGTGGAAATTATTCGCAAAATTTCTGCTCTAGTACTCGCACGGTCGCGACGCAGCTTTTCTTGTGCTGTATGTGAACAATACACATTTTTTATTTGAAAAACTACTTTTGATTCATTTGATACGAGATTTCTGAAGAGAAATCATACATTATTGGTCCATCATGTTAATAATATGGCATTAATAATAATAATAATAATAATAATAATAATAATATGGTAGTGCATTATATCGAATTTGCCTATATCATGATGAAGAAAAAATGGTATCTACTTTTCCCGAGTAGCTTTTGTTAACGTTGTATATATCTCCATTTCCGGAACATAATTGATATTTTATGCATAACATCCCGCAGACGGTAGGATTCGAACCTACGCTCCCAGAAGGGAATTTGATTTCTAGTCAGACGCCTTAACCACTTTTTTTTTTCATTCCCTTTTTTTAGTTTCTTCTTAATTGGTTCTTCTTAATTTTATGTTGACTCCACTAAAGGTAGAGTTGTTCTATATTCTTTAAATATATTCTCCCCTGTTTTCCTTTTAATTACTTAAAATATTCCAAGTATTTTCCGAAGTCTTTGAAATATTTATCTAATTTTTGTTACTAATTCTAATTGGAATTCCATGAGGTTTGCTTCTCTGTGATTTTGCATAGCGTATTGCATCATTTGCGCGCTTAACCATGTACTTGATTTTTTATTTAATTTTTTTCGGGGTATATGACGTCAATTATATGTAGGTTTTCGTCTTGTAAGGCTATCTATCATTCATCCTTTGTGCTTTTCACACAACAATTTATTAATTAAATTGTCGAGTTGTGGACTAGAACAATATGTGCATAGTGATGTTTCTGATAATGCTATTTTAAATAATTGTTCATTGCATGAAATAACGTCGTTTATAATTTTATACCAGGTGCCTCTTGCGTCACTGTCCATCCTTTTCTTCTTCTTTTTGTTTAGCGTTTGTCCCGCTAGAGGGCAGGGTTCGCTGTCCCCAATTTGTTCGGTCGTGGGCCATATGTCTGGGTGAAGATTTACAGCCTTCAGGTCGTTGTGCAAAGCATCGGTCCGTCGCTGTTTTAGTCTCTTTCCTGTGACTTCCATCGTGTAGACTGCTTTCGCCAATGTATCGTCCTCTGCGCGCAGCACATGGCCGGCTTTCTCGCATTTTCTGCCGGATCGGAGCAACCTCAAAGCGTTGTCTATAGACATTGTTCGAAACGTGATCTATTCTAGTAATATGCCACCTGTCCATCTGAGCATCTGCGTCTCCGTGACCCCCAGTCGTCGCTCTGCCTCTCTCGTAGCTGGCCAACCGACACTCGATGGCATAGAGAAAGAACGACGGGACGGACAACTCTCCGGTAGATCTTTGTCTTCAGATGGTCCTTCATGCGACGATCGCAGGTGACTCCTGTTGTCATTCTGTCTCGTCTGGAAGTCGGCCATCGCTGGAGATTGTGGAACCAAGATACATAAATTGTGTTACTCGTGGCAGATCTTTCCCGTCAACGTAGATGGTCCCCACTTCTCATGGATCTGCACTTTTCCGTATCGCGCAAGTCGGTCGTTCCTTCTTTGTGTTTGGCGTTGGAGATCAAGCGTGTTCTCCGCAGCCAACATGACATCATCAGCGTAGAGAAGTGTCCATGGTGGTGGCATGTGCAAGTCTTTACGGCTCGTCAACATCGAGGTCATTCGAACACTAAAAACTTGTACAGGTTGGGAAAATGCAGTTACACACTAAGGAGAGCCAACATGACTCTCCCCGCGTGTGGGGTTCGCCGAATAACTCAACCATACCCACTAAAAACCCTCCTGAATTACAATATATCAAAACATTACAAAAAATGAGGAAAATGAAAAAATACTCTAGCCCTAATAGCGTCGGGATCGAAAAGAACAAGAGGTGACCGAGGGAGGTCAGGAAAGAGAAAGGAAGGAGTCTCGCACAAGTAAGTGGAAGTAATGCCAGACTCAGCTCGGGGCCCCGTGTTCGCCAAACACGTACTTACTAGATGTGCAGGTCTGATGTGACAATGTCCATTAAAAGAAAGAACGGCAGTGGGGATAAGAGGCCGTGCCCTGATGGACTTCTACTGTGATGCGAAAGTCGTTGGACATAGTCCTGCATCCGCTTGGACCTGCATCTCTTTGGTTCAGTTGTACAACAGAAGTTGCACCCAGGTTACGAGGTATTTTGGAACGCCATGCTCTCGAATATAGCTGTTAATTCTTACCAGCTGTTAATTCTTTTCTTATTTAATTTTTTTCCGAAACAACTGACAGGCTACGTATTTTTATTTTAAGTCCAATTTATTTTTTTCGAAGAAATAGATATATTTCCTTTTTTGTTTCAAGTCCCATTGGAGAGTTAATGAGTTTTTCCATATAACTTGCTTCGAGATAATAGATCCCAACGTAGTGTAACTCCTTCGGTGTCCTTGGCAACAGCATTTTTGGAGGCGACTTGCTGCGCGGTGCTATCATTTCAAACACCACATTCGTCACATTAGTCGTTTCAGTTTTTATTAATATCGAATTCCTTCCTATATATAAACCCTTTGCATTTTCTTCCAATGTCATTTCCATTTAAACCTCCTTCATCTGGCTCAAAAGTCATAATTGTGAATTTAACTTTAAATACATTTTTCCGCTATACGAACCATGAGACAGCTCCCATTATAATTTTTATTATTGTTTTAGGGATCAGTTGTGTTTCTGCAATGTAACAAGCTTTAGTTAGAATCACACTTTATTAATTCTGCTTTCTGAAATATATTAAGAATTTTATTCGAGAACATGTGCATAGATGCTCTAATTATATTCAAAATCACTTTCCAGTTGTAATTGTTGGTATCCCATATGGTTTGTGGAAAGTTATTCCCAAGATCTTCTGTTGTTCTACAATTTTTGTATTTTTTTTTTTTGTATTTCATTCTCTTCTTCTTGGGTTTTTTATTCTATTTCCATGCTTCATTATCGTTGTTTTATTGTGATATAGTTTCGATCCTGATATTTCGCAGTATTTACCTAAAACCGTCTTCAAAGTCTTAATATCTTCCGGTTTTTCTGTTAATATGTTGACGTCGTCAGCATAAGCTTTCGCTGCTACATTACAGTAGTAAATACTAAGACCTTGCAATTGTTTGGTTTGGTCACAAGTGGTTCGTTTTCTAGAATAAAGAAAACCATTGAAATAGGGGTTTTCCTTGTGCTTCCCCTCCCGCACCCCTTGTGAATTCGATTTTCTCAGTGAGTTCACCATTTATACATAGTTTAGCTTTTATTCCAGAAATGATATTTGTTGTTAAGTTCGTTACATTTTTAGAGTAACCCAAATTTGTTCATTACTATAATTAAGTGACTGTCTCTAATCCGGTCAAAGACCTTGCCAAAGTCTACCGAAATAATGTTGGCTTTCTTTCCAAAGGACGAGGAAGAGGCTATCACATTCCATATCTAACAAAGTGTGCTAATTGCATTCCTCTCTGTTCTAACCCTTTTGCTTTATGTAGACTTTGATTCAACCTCTGTGAAATATTTTTATATGGGAATTTAATAATGAAATGGGCCTAAAATGTTGGATTTTCTCTTTGTTTGAAGACTGGAACAATTATTAATTATCTCCTGAGTTACATTTTCCAAATGAAATATGTTATTTATCATTTGAGTGAATTGGTTTTTGATCAACTGCCGAAAGGTTTTACAAAATTCTAAAGGTAACCCGTCTGGACCTGGTGATGTTTTGTTGGATGATCTTGTAAGTATTTCTTTTACTTCTTTTTCTTCCATTTTAGCTAATAATTTTTCATTATCTTTTTTGTTGATTACTTCACCCAATATTGAATATAAATCATCATTGTCATTCAAATGAATTTTTTTATTCTCATTAAATAAATCTGAGTATAACAAATTTTACCGCATGAACTATTTATTTCCTGTTGATCTATAATGCTTCTTCCCTCATCAACAATTAATTCTTCTATCAAATTTGATCTGCTAGTATGATAATATTTTATTGTATCATACAGTGATGTTTTTACTTCTGCAGTTGTCTGTGACTAATTGCTTTAATCCTAATTGCTTCAATTTGTTTTCTATTTGTAAATTTTAGCTTCGGTCTTTCTAATTTTAGATTCTTTTAGAGCAAGGTGGGTAGAATTCTAAAAAAGTGCTCTTTTCCCATCTACATTTTTCTATTGAACATCTTTTTTTCTTTGCACTTTTGCCAATTTAAATTGGTAGAATACTTATTAGTTCTTTTTAAACTTTCATCCCCCGGCTCTCTTTACTTCTTCGTTGGTGCAATTTAATTTCCATGATCCTCGGAATTGATCTGTTCCTTGAGGGCTCATTTGGATTAGGATACATAGACAAAAGGTGGTCTGTGAAACTAGCTGGCAATATCTGTGCTGTGCTGACATTATTTTTTATCTTTCCAGAAATAGAGTTTGTATCGATTCTTTTCATAGATGAGTTGGCATAAATGGTAAATATTTTAGCATTCTCATTTATAATCCCAGGAATCAATGAGTTACAATCCATCAACAATTTCTTTTAATTCAATGGAATTGTTAAAATCCGGGAATTGGTCTTTTTTGTTACCACTCGGTCACAAATGCTTGTTAACATTGTATATATCTCCATCATTTCCGGAGTATATTTGCAATTTCATGCATAATATCGCAGTCGGTAGGATTCGAACCTACGCTCCCAGAGGGAATCTGATTTCTAGTCAGACGCCTTAACCACTCGGCCACGACTGCTTGTTACGTCATTTTCGTATCATTAACATACATCTTATCACAAACATTTTTTGCATGACTATTGAGAAACAACTTTTTTATGGCCCGAAGTAATAGCAGACGCAACACCTTATGTCTCCAAGTCTTATGGTGCGTTGAGTCTTAGACTCAAGCGTAAAATTATTTTGTTGTATTTATAAGTATGTCGTGAAATTTTAGATTTTTAGCCTAAGATCAATTTACTTTGAGGGCTTGTAAAACTTGCAGGAGAGATGTAATCGACGGTCTCGGATTGAAATGTCATCCAGTGTGATCACTTCTTCACACGAAATAATGCAGAAAAGTTGCGAATAACAAACGAGAGCAGTGAGACACTCTGTTGAAGAAAATGAATGCGTTAGTGAATAGTGATAACATTCTTCCAAACAAACAAATAATTCAAAAAGTTCGGATTCGTCGAAAAATTTGCGTTCAAGATATTAAACGCTACATATTTAGTAACATACATCCTCAAGGATTCAATTTCTGTGAAATGATGTGTAGTGGTATTTCCTTGATTCATTAACTGATGTTCATGACGTTACGTATAGCGTTTTTATTCAGAATTAGTTCAAATTTTGTTAATAATTTCTTTTTCACATTCTAAGCACAGCAACTATTCATAGTGCATCATTCTTTTTCATTTATTCTTCAAATAAAATTATGGAACTGTAATGATGATAATAATAATATTAAATATTAAATCAGCGAAAAACCATCTACAAACCGGTTGGGTTAGGTTAGATTGTGACCACGTGGTGGACAATGAACTAATTTATTCTACGGAAGCAAGCAAGGGACGTTTTCCATCAATTCCGATCAAGGGCCCTAAGAATGAGGCGGATTGAAAATTCCAGAGAACTCCTTGGATGAAAATAAAAGTTGGTTGCTACGTTTTATAATATCTACACAATACCAACATATTTGTATAAAATGAAGCAAAGAAAAAGACGCAACGTCAAGAGCCAGGGGAAGATTGCGGCGGAGCAGTAGTCGAACCCGGTATTTCTCAGTGGCCGCAGGTGTGCTATCCACTGCACCACCCGCCTCGACTCCCGGAGCCCCGCGCGCAACTTCCTCCACGGGCAGTTGTGAGTTAAAACACACACACACACAAACTTACGCGAATGCAAAGAAACAATAATAGCTCTAAGGAAAATAGTTTTGAAAGTTAATCGATAGTAATGAACTAGAAATTTAATTTTTTAGTATTCAACCAGACAATGACGAAGGAGGTTACGTCTGTGACGAACCTTCCATATTTTTAGTTAGGGATTTTAAGTGTGAACGATTGAAATAACAATATTCCAAATAACAATGTTTGAATACTTTACCTCGTGTAGTCCTGAAGAAGAGATGAAATTTAATCTCGAAACGTTCGTTAAATAAGGAAATATGTCTTACTTATTTGAAATTTAATGACGGTGAATGTGATAAGGGTAAATTGATGAATGAAACAGATTGTGTTTAATTTGTGACACATACACTCTACAAGGTTTTAATAATTTATTTAGATAGTACCAAAGCAATGGTGTAATTAAGTTACGATATCAATAGACGTATTTAATACTTAAAATAATAATTTTTAAAAAATAAATATTTCAGGGGATATAGAAAACCATTTTAAGTTTTATTATAATAAATCAATTCATATAATACAGACATCTTTTCACTGCGGATTTGAAGAGTTTCAATTTAATAATATATTTTGCGCGGTTCCTCCGAACTTGGCCCTTTAGAACATAGACTATAACTTTATCTCATCTCTTCATTGAAGCAATTGAGTTATACTCTTTCGCGTCCTCTGAGGATCATCCCGCAACCGCGTGTTTCTATTCCCACGCCCTCACTTGTCCTCTTCCTCGATTGAAGAGATGACGCGCGTCGTGCGTATCGGCGACTCGACGCAGCTGTTCTCTTCTGTCTTGGAGGCCATTAGGCTCCGTGCGCGCGGACGCTCCGCCGCTTTGGCAGTAAACATCCTCAGCAGAGGAGAAGAGAGACCCCAATGACCTCAGATTGGGTTGAGGACGGAACACAATTGCTCTGTCTGCTCGTAGCAAACATCGGAACCAACGTTACACGCACTTCACGCAAAATCCGCGTTTACTATTTTCAATTCAGGAAATTTCTTGTCGCGCAATTTCATTGTAAATTAATTTGCAATTTTCAAATATTTTTATGATATTTTTTTAGGCATTGGATATGTTTGTGTTATAGAAAATTTTGCGAATTAATAGAATTTAACGTAAAGTGCAGATGTATACGTTTAATTTATAAATGTATTCATTTGCAATTATAAATGTATACAAATAATTATTTAGAAATGTATTAACACCTTAAGGTCTCGAAAAGCTCGAGCTGATGTCGCGGTCCATTTAAAATTAATTCATCCGTGACGTTATTAACTATTTATTTCAAACTTTGCGTCGCGTGTAAATATTGTATTCGAAGGATGTGGGTGTGTGGGAGGCGGAGTCAGAGAGTTCGTAGTTCTTACGTCTGTTTCGCCCTTGGACTCTTCCCAAGGTCAGGGTCTCCTTCCTTCATTTATTTCCTTCCTCTCGCCGCACTGTCACAGAACTATTACTACATCGAGAGCGCGGCTCGGAAATTAAAGATGGCGAAGTAGCGACGAGGAACGTAGAACCAGTGACCGCAGGGCAAGAAATTCATTACTATTGTTGTTAACAAATAATTGCGAATGTTTAACACAAAAAGAGCAACTATCACAGCTATAGGAAGACCGGTATAACAATTAGAGCACCACGACTAAACTTACACGTACGTAAATAACAGTTTCTCAATAATTACTAACTAATTACAATATAAAAGCTCATTTTAAATGTAATACGTTATAAACCTCTTGCATTCCTGGCAAAGGAAACAAAATGTAATAAAAATACACTTCCAAAAAAACACAAAACAACTCTGTAGAGTACAAACATTAACACAGTAATAAACTTCATAGTTCTTGTCTACACTTAACAATATAGTAACTTTAAACAAATCATATTTTAATGTTATTGTTATGGCCAAATTGATAAAAGAAAAAAGCATTTCTTCATCGCACTGCGTCACGTTCAATAGACTGGCGAATATTTAAAACTATTATAAACAATTATATCACGCAAGAACTATAAGACTATGTTTATTAGATAACAATGAACCCCTTCAAACAACACAGACCATTGTATTAAACTTTTATAAAAAATTGAAATTCAGAAGATAAACATTTTTACAGAAATGATTATAGAAGCGAATCGATAAGGAATCACAAATAAAATAACAGAATTGAAATTAAGAATTAGATAGTTTCTTTAGAATAATATTTATGTCCATCTTATGAATGAGGATACTCTAAATACATAATAAGACTTTTAAAAATATAAGTTTTTTTCTGAATGTGGAGAAGTTTAAGAGCTTCAGCTCACGTTATCCTTCTTAAACTTTAACTTTAATTTTGTAAATTTCGTATTGATTCTCACTTCTAATTATTCTGTAAAAAATGTTTTATCTTCTGAATTTCAATTTTGTTATTTCATCAACATATTTTTGTCATTTATCGTAGATTCACTGATGACAAAACAGAAATTTCATTAATGTGTTAGTGTACACTTATATATTAAAGTTTGTTAATTTTTGGCGGGAGATAGGAAATGTAGGTGATGGTAAAATATACGCCATTTTTAATGTAAAAAAAATCATTGAATGCGCTCGATCAATCAAATTTGTCGATCTTTTGGCTTTTTCGAGTAGTTTCTTAGAATTTTGGATGCGAGCGAAATATTCCAAACCACAATGCCTGAATGAATTCGCGCTATTTCTACCGTCATTTGGTCATGGGGTATAAATCTTTATCTTAGAAGTCTAACTTGTTTCTTATACGTCGTTTACGCTTACTGTGAAAGGATTATTCGAAGTCTTGATTTATTGTTTAACAATATACTTCACGGTTCGAATGAAGTATTTTACTTTCAGTAGACGCTACACACATCGTGAATGAAGGTCCATCGTACAGAACCCATTCAAGATTAGTAATATCAACCTTCTTAGGAATAATTCTGTAACTATTTTAAAATCCCCTCGAGCTAAATGGATTTACACCATAATAATAATAATAAATTTATTGTCAAAAAACAGTACAAACTGCGAATGACTGCGTGGAGGACAATAAACTAATTTACCTACTCACCCTGCAATACTCGTAAATTGGGTTCCCTATTTCTTCTTCTAAAATTAAAATCCATTATATAACATAATTAAATAAATGATGAAAGACTTACGACCTTTCATGGACTTTGGATGATATATATATTTTGTGAAAAGAACTGAGGGCTTTTCGACTTGGATTTAAGTCGTTTTAATTATTTGAAACACCTGACGAGGACTTAAAATGAAGTCCAAANATATAAATCCATGAAAGGTCGTAAGTCTTTCATTATTTGTTTAATAAGTTCCTAATATACCCCTCAGGTCGAAGTGACCCCGCCTCCTACTCTTTATTCCGAGGCCAACAGACATTCTGGAGCTGTTCCCTTAGGAAACGTCAAGACCGTACCGTGGGAGTTCAGTTTTTCGGAGCAACGATTTGTTGTAGAATACTTTTCCTTCCTTTCGATGAAAGAGATTCACATGTTCCTTCTGAAATCTTTTCACTCGATCGATCCATTCACTAATGAAAACGAGTTGCGATGAGACAGTCGTTTAATTCTATCGCTTCTTGGTTCCTCGCACAGTCAGGAAGAAAGTGAATGAATGTGAGGTTGGAATTCCAGCCCCTTTTCTCGTGGAATCCTTAATAACTCCTCAGTGGAAAACGTGATTACTCTTTCAATTAATATGCGAGTAGAGGGAAAGTTAAGTTCAGCCATGAGATTACTTCGTTAAAAGCAAAGCAATGTTGTTGNGGGGGGGGGGGGAACGGGGTGCTCATTGCGGCGAGGTAGCGTCGATTACTCCTAGCAAATATTTCTAGTGGCAAAAGACGCAAATATCTTTGTTAAATTACTCTGCAGAAATTGCTCTAAAGACTGAAACTACGAGTATTAATTACCCCAACGATTTCAGAGTCTGGAATTCTGGGGTTCTGAATAAAATATCCACGCTTTCAAATACCTAAAGTTAAATGGTAATTTCGATTTAGATAAAGAAAACATGTGTTATATGATGAGTATTTGATACAAGAATTCGTTTGTATTATTTTGAAACTTACGATTGCTTCCTAATTATGCACATACTGTCCAGGGATAGTAACCGTCTAAAACATGTTTTGAGATCTTTTTGAACGTCGCGATGGTATCTGGCGTAGCTGGGGAGTGCGTGAATGATTTCGATACCTTGATAACTCACATTATGATCCCACTACATAAATTATTAATAACAGAAACTAACGAACATTATTTAATTGTTATTAATTATATTTGCAAACGGAAAATACGACTAATTCTATAAATAATTAAAGTCGCATAAATTGTTACACTAGACACCATCATCGATTAGTGATAAGATTAAACTCCAATAATTCAAGAGAAACCCCCTTAATCGCTCTAGTCGGGACCGAGACCGGTTAATAATAATAATAATAAATTTATTGTCAAAAAACAGTACAAACTGCGTATGACCACGTGAAGGACAATAAACTAATTTACTCTCCGGAAGCAAGCAAGGGACCATCCCATCAATTCCGATCAAGGGCTCCAAGGCAGAGGCGGATTCAAAAAATTTCAGCAAAAGTTCCTAGATAAGATAAAAAGTTAGCTGCGAGTTATAAAACTAATAGAATGTCAATATGTTTGTAATTTTACGCAAAAAATTACATGTACAAGTTATTGTCGAACTATAGATTATTTTGAGTATAGTGTTTAAAAATCATAAGAGTTGAAAAAACCCCCACTAAATTCACGATTTATTGTTACAATAAACACGCCCCTAGACAAAGCCTAGAGAACCTCTATAAGAAATCCGCCTGTACCCGAAGGAAAACGGGAGAAAAATCCGGGCCAGGATGGGAAAAACCCGATATAATCAGAGATGTTATTGCAACTCATTTTAGTGTAATGCATTCGCTCATAGGCGAACACGAAGAAGAAGAAGAAGAAGAAGAAAATCAAAGGTATCCGAACCCCGTTTTCCTCTCCATCCTCAGTGCTTGACGTGCGACTGAGTGAGTCTAGGCGACAGAGACGCGAACAGTTCGCCAATTCCAACCTCGAACACGAAGCGACTGTTAAGGAACGAGTGACTCTGTTGACCTCCACTGTGGAATTTCGAGGTGGCCTTCTCACAAAATGCTCTGTATTTGTTCGAAGAATATGAGTGGAGAAAACGCAAAATTATTTGCTTTGCATCTATACTGTTATTCTGACATAAAATGAAATAGAGCGTAGGATTTTATACCAATGTATTAGATGTTTCGAGTTTGCCTATAATAAAAAGAAAAGGCTTACACCGAATAAGTATGTCATAGAACTTACTTGGTACCTTCAATTAGTGTTTGAAAAGAATGGGCAACGTGTCTGCGGTAAGAGAATCGAATCCCCAGATCACATTTTGCATGACTGTGATATTTAAGGATATGAACGATGTGAATATGTGAAGAGAATGAAGCATCACGGACTCAGAAATGTACAAGAGAGATTACAAAGATAGTTTACATCAACGCAGAGGTACGAATGTTTCGAAAGATTCGTAACTTTATAAGCAACATTACGAGATTTAAAAAAAAAAAAGAAAAGATAAGAGTGGTTTATATATAAAAGGTTGGAATTGAAAATAAAGGCAATGGCCCAGTATCCCTGGTAATATCATGCACGAACAGGGTTTTAGAGAATTTAAGAAAATAAACTAAATAATGAAATAATTCTGTCATAACAGAAGAGTTAATGACGTAACATTTTTTGCTGTCAAGTTTCTTCTTCGTTTCTTAAGTTTTAATAAAGTATTCGGAATAAAAGTAAACTTTGATGAAGTGGACTTTGCGATGCGAAGTTTTTCATTATACGTGAGAATATTAACACCAACGATTTATAAACATAAAATTTTGTCACGGCATCTTCATTCACACTTGGAGGAAAAAAGGATTTCCTTGTTTCTAGTTTCGAATATTTTTCAAATACAAACAAAATGTAGACATCATATTACGCATAACTTTGGTAGAAAGTGGTAAAAGTAATGTCTTTTTTTATAATTCAGTTTCTCAGGAGCAGGAAGCAAAGAGTCCAGTGAAACCTGGGTAAATAATATTTTGGATCAAAGAACATTTCATTTTTTTTAAATTTTCGTTGTGTTGGCACGTTTCCTTTTTCATAAAACTGATAAGATGTGATTCGTCCATATTTTCGGTGTAAGATTTTGAAGTTTTATATTTTTTAGTTTGGGAAATACATCGAAACTCTAAACATATAACAAATAATGTTGGGATAACATAAAACATAAAGCACCACCTTTTTCTCGTGTTTTCCCTGTATAACTCAATTTTTTATGATAATTGAAATTTTACTTTTGAGCTCCGGAAGGAATTATCTCTGAGAATAAAAATAGTCAAGATCATAGTTTTTTTTTCGTTTGTTGTTGAAGTAATGAAAAAATCTGACGTCCATTGGAATCAGCTTCCCAATGTCTGCAGACACTCTAATCTAATCTTCATAAATAGTTCTTGTAAGTCGATATAGAAGTACAAATGTCAGCACTTTCAATCTCTAAGTATTTCTTAACAACCATCCCGGTCACTTCAGTGCCTGTCTTACGACCTCCTCTCAGTAACTGTTGAATGGACTTAATTCTAGGCTTTACTAATGGATAGTGTGCTTGAGGAGGACGATTCAACGAGGTAAAACTACAAAAGTATTTTTAAAACTATTTTTATCTGCCCGTAATTACGACGAAGAGTTGATCACTAAGTGATGTGGAGCTGGAAAGGATTTTACTACTGTCGGATATTTGAACTCGTGGTGACTTTGGCGCTCTGCCCATCTCCTTCTCAAACACAACTAAAAGGTTTAATTTTAGCTTTAAAAGTTAAGTTCATCGTTATTAAATATAAAATGTGGAAATTTTTTAAATTAAAAATACATAAATTTTTTAGTTGCTTCACATTCGAATGTTTTTATACATAATATTTTAATATTAGTTTCATCATTTATTTCAAAATCCAGTTCTGTAATATATATTTTTCGCATACTTTATTGTATTTCCTTATATTCTTCTACCGGGCAAGATGTGCCCGTTTTCAGGTAAATATATTATCTTATTCTTCAAGTGAGTCTATCAGATAATATAGATTTATCATCGCATTACCTCGAAAGGATGCTGTTTACCATGAGCGTGTAATATTAGAATTTACAATTTTTATTTTTTTTCATAATTGTACATGAAAAATTGTTTCCTAATGAATGTGGTAACATTAGTTACTCTTAAGAATTAACTATTTAGATGCCTCCAGATAAAGTAGTATTGATGCAAAGATCTGTTCTTTAAGTATAGAGCAGACAGTGTTTGTTGGACGGTGACAGGATCCATTCTTCATACATTTCTCGTTGCGTTGGTCACTCAGTCCAATTAACACTCATCTCTTCAATTAACTTTGAGGCTTCAGAAAGTGACACGCGAAGCTATTCGGGTCGGCGCGCGCCCTTCGCCCTTCGCCCTTTCTACTCATAAAGGAGGAGGCCGTACACGAACGAATGAAGACGCTACGAACCAACATCTGTGCGTATTCTTTAAACAAATTTCTGGTGAAAGATTTCAAGTCAAGACGTATTTATTTAGAAATTCAAATCTATTAAATGCGAGGAATAAAGTTATCATAAATATATTTGTTGCACATTAAAAAGAAAAACTAATGCGACAACTTGAAAAACATTATTACAGTCATTGGGGTCATAATTACAGTAACGTTACAACTTGATTATTAACTTGTTCTCTTTTCCAATTTTTAAAACCTCGAGTGCCTCTTAGATTACTCTTTTTAGATTACCTCTTATGATCGACAAAATTAATAATTAATATCCCGAGATTATTATATTTTTATTTTTCCGAAAAATAAACACATTTTAAACATGGTCAAAATTAACTTTTAAAGGGGTGAAAAAAAATTTAGAGTTGGAAAAATAGTAAAGATTTTGCTTCCGGGAATAAAAAAAATCTCACATTCAAGATTATCAGATTTCTTTTGAGTAATAACTTCCATTTCAACAACCCTAATTCTGTCTCATTTTATTTATCTAAAAGATGGTTAGAAACTTTCAACTTGCTCCCATAATGCTAAGGAATTTTTTGGTTTTACTAAAATAAGATTATATTACTTTTAATTACCCCATTACAGTTTTGCTAACCAAAACATTTTTTCCGATGGAGTGTTTCAACTAATGGCTCAGAAGTTTCTGTCGCGTGCGTTTTGTGTGAGATTTCCTCGGGAGATTCCATCTATGGATGAAGGGGGATGTACCATCAATGTGTTCTTTTACAAATTACGTTATGCTGTAAAGCAAATCAACTAAAACAGAAAGCTATATGTTCGGCAGGCACGACTCCAGAAAAGGCAGAGAGTTCGCAGGCCCCGGGTCTATCACGAAATATTTATAAATTGTTTTCAGTGAACTTAATTTGTAAAAACTTTTCTTTGTGTACAATTATCGTCCACGTGGACATATGCAGTTTGTAACTGATTTTAAGACAATAAATTTATTTACGTATTTAACTCATTAACTAACGATGTGTACATAACAATAGAATATAATTTTAAATATTTTCAGTAGAAAGTAAACATAAATAATTTTTTGTCGAGAAGTCTGAGCAACCCTCGAAATAAGTGACTGGATACGGATCTCATGTTCGACGTATATCTCGTGGGTTCTCAACGATTTATTTATTTATTTATCTACGTGACTCTAGTCCATCCCTTCATCATAATGTAGACGAAAATAACGCGTTTCTCTGCAAAAGCGGGAGTGATATCTCGATTATTTCGCGAAATATATTGATAATTCGAAAGAACACAATCCACCCCAATTTACCCAAAAAAGTTGGAATTTGGATGAAGATAATAAAAAAAATTATTCTTAAAAAAAGCAGTTACAAACTGCGTTCGACCACGTGGAGGACAATAAACTAATTTATTGTCCGGAAGCAAGCAAGGGACCATCCCAGCAATTCCGATCAAGGGCCCAATATTTCAACACACTCGTAAGAAAAAATTGAAATAGTTTTTACGTGTTATATCAACAAAATACCAACAAATTTTTATTTAATAAAACACAAATAAATTTTTCACAAGTACACATTATTATGGAGCTGTAGATTTATCGGAAATATTGTTTATAAATAGAAACGCGGTAAATTCGAGATTAATTGTTTAAGTAGTCGACGCCCTTCGGATATAAAAAGTCTAGAGAACCTTTTTATTTATAGCGATGAAACGAGTTTTGATGACTTATGTTGTCATCTTCAGTGGCCTACAATCAAGATACAGGAACATAAATGATCGTAATAATAATAATAATAATAATAATAATAATAATAGAAGAAAAATATTTCAAAATTACAGAGGAGGAGGATTGTGTTGGAGCTACTAATATTCATACATGTTTCAATACTAATTGATTTCAGATTTTTAAAAGGTATGTAAATCGTCGAATGATAAACTGCTTGCTTGAGAAAGTTATTATTTGAAAAATTAAAATTAGTGTAATGCATCACGCAAAGAGAGAAATTGCTTTTTTTGTGTGTGTGAAATTACTGTGAAAGGTACGTTCCTTGGACTATACTGGCGCATGTGTGTGGGGAGTAATGGTATATGTTAATAAAAGTATATTTTTAATCTGTTCAAAGCAATCGTGTTTTGGTGTTATTTTTTATAGTTATTAATTTCTTTCAATTGTATATTATAGCAATTATTTTTACATTAAGGTTATAGGAGGAGTAATATTATGCTGTGTGTGTATATTGAAGCGTCTTTGTATTACGGATGAGTGAGTGTGTCTGCATCTGTTTGTAAGTGAAAATGTGTTTCTGTACGTATGTGAATATACACACACACATGGACCTAATTTAATTTATTAATTTCTTAGGTGTATTATCCTTCCCGCTTCTCGTGTACTAATTTTCTAAGCATTTTATTCCGTGTGTGTGGATTTTATAGATATTTGGGCCAAGATTTCTTTTCTTTCTTTTTTTTTT
>NNCF01128068.1:74059-94394 GCA_002313205.1 Laupala kohalensis | reverse complement strand
CGTGGGGTACAACAGACAAAACCTCCGCTTCCACCGACGTCGTCCCCCTGCGTGCCGCGCGCGCGTACAAAGAATGTGCGTCCATAAATGTTTCTTGGTCTTCGTCAGATCACGTCTTAGGAGACAATTATAGCACTTAGCTGAAAGTGGCCGATACAGCATTCATGGAAGTATGGTGTTTCAAGAGTGAGAATAAATGACAGGTTGTTTAAGTGAATGAGTCAACGTGTATCATAATTCAAAATAGAAAGGGACTCTGAGGGAGTGAACGGAAAATAACAGTTTTGACCTTGGGGCTATTTTCCTCACAGAAACGGACGCTGTTCGCAGTTCAGTAATGGTGTCTCCCACTTGGTATTATATCATTTTGCGGGCCGAAACATGTCTAAGAACCTATAATTTTCAAATATATTTGGCATGATATGGATATTACGCACCGAGTCTAATGAAACAAAAGCACTTCTCGAAAAAGACTTTAACAACTCTACTCATTTTGCAAAAAAGTCTACAAATATTTAGGAAATCACAAGAAAACAGTGACATAAAGAAAGTGTATTTGAATCGGTATATGCGCTAAATCTGATGCGGCATATTATAGTATTATGTTCAGAACCGGAGAAGTCGTTGGTTTCTGATAAGCAACGTGAACCCAGAGGCGCCCCGAGAGTCAAAATTGGTTTTTCTCTTTTCCCAGGAGGAGCGACCAAGGCTTTCTATTTCTTCAAAAAGATAATCTTTGATTTTAATGTATTTGTCTTAAAATAATTTAAATTTATTCGGTTTATTATTTCAATTAGTTAATTAGTTTGAGGTAAATTAGCAATATTTTACCTACATAGAATACACCATCATTTTGGAGAGAGAGCCATGCATGTTGGTCTAGATACATAAATGACAACCGTCGTAGCCGTTCAACTGTTCTTCTAGAAGAAAACGGAAGTGTTTTTTTTAAAATAGATCCTCTCCAGTTGTCGTGTCCAGCGGTAAAGAGGGTAGTAGGCCAATTGACTTAAACATGTGAAAGAAAAATGTTTATTGTGTGAAATACACACCAGACGTTGCAGACCGTCTGTAGAGTGTCCTCCCTGGAAAGAAAATTGGGCTCTGTTGTTACGTCCGAAAATATTTCGTTTATATCCAACACAAAGAGGTCAAGCGATCAGACTTAACAATTGTCACAGCATATCCTTTGCGCTCCTTTGCTGTTGAAGACACCTCAACGGCTTTCTGCTTACAAGAGTATCTGCTCGCTTAAGACCATTCGAAAAACCACTCGATATCCATTCGATATCCAACAGATGAACATGAATGTTTGATCAAAAACGAAAGGTTTATAATTTCAATACACCTCATTAAATTTCAAAACTATTTTCATGCATGCCATTATTGTTTTTTATTATTCATATGATTATTCATTATAGTTTTTATCTGCACTCAATCTTGGTTGTGTAGATTAACTCAGTAACCAGATCGGGTTTTCCTCCGGGTTTTCTTCGAGTAGAATAAACCTCGAATAAATATAAAATTTATCTGAAATAATGAACCTCGAATTCACTGTTATTTTAATAGTTCCAATTTATAAACATTATTTTCCGATTAATATATATTTCGATAATAATATGTGCCTCTGAAATAATTTTTCTTTGTTTTATTAAACACAAATTTGTTGGTTTTCTATTAATATTATAACTATTTTTATTGTTATCTGAGGAGTGAGCTGAAATGTTTAATCCGCCTCTGCCTTAGGGCCCTTGATCGGAATTAATGGGACGGTCCTTTGCTTACTTCCGAAGAGTAAATTAGTTTATTGTCCTCCACGTTTATTTTTTTAATAAATCTTCATCAATCTTTCACACAGTTTGACTATATAATTAAGTGATCACCACTAATTGGAATCAATGAAATTGAATTAACTTCTGGACTGTAATCCGTCTTGTGAAACTTCGTTGACTCCATGAAAGTAGTTGATATTCTCCATGAAAGTATTTAAAGTTAATAGTTAGATAAGAATGTTTGTGAAGATAAAAAAAGGGAAGAAGAGGTTACGAAAGAATTAGTTTTCCCAAACTTCTGGAGACTCTTCTGGTTAAATCAGTGAAAGGTGGAACGTTTTGAATGGTTTTCCTGACGCTGAAACATGAAATAAAAATATCTACGACTACTCTCTCTAGACGAAGGGGGACAGCATATTGAATCGTACTAAGGATATACTGTGACTCATAAACTACTCTATACGCGAGTCCACTCAAATTATATTTGAAGTTCTTTGAACACTAAGGAAGAAGTCTTTCAAAACATGGAGGCCAATTCATTAAATTAAAACCAACGAATTTTGCTTAACGTCTCCAATAATAGCAGAATGAATAGTAATGAAATGAATTTTGTGGCGGAGAATTTTATTAAAATATTTAAACAACTAAAAAAAAACACACTAGTCTGCAAATCACACTGAAGCACGTCGGTAAAAATAAAATGTTTGAAGAACTTGTGCATGAGCTCTAAAATTTCTAAAAACACTTGAGAGAAAACTTGTTACTTGTTTAAATATTTTAATAAACTTGTTCGCATTATAAAAAAAAATCATTTTGTTTCTTCCTTCCCGATGAAATAAACCACGAATGTTTTGAGGAAGTTCGTCTTTATTGGTTCACTTAACTGCAATTGAGTTGCTACTTAACTATAATCCATGAATTGCGAGTATGAGTCAATCCCTCGCCGAACTGTGATTACAGTTAGATTGCAATTACTTTTTTTATTAATACGTTCAATGACTGGATTGATCGTCAGGAGACAGAGAGAGCTTTGCCAGAATGTCACAAAAGCAAACCAGAAAAGACCTTTCAACAACATTCATGCAGCCATAGTGAGAATGAGGCAATTTTGAGCACTGAATTTTTAATTAAAAAAACAACTGGAATCTGGGATAAATTTAATGTTCGTTATATCGATAATATCCTCGTCGTGGGTGCGGTGTCAGCGTGATTGCTCGTCACCCAGTCATCCCGGGTTAGATGTAGCTTTTCATTTCCACGACTCAGTTCATATAACTGTGGAATATGAAAAGTTCACCCTCTGCGACTAACAACCGCAGTTGTAACACTCGGATACAGCTTCAATCTGGATCCCATCTAGACGCTGTTCCTCCGATCTCGGTAAAATTCACGATGTGTGTAGGGAGTAAACTCAAAGAAAAACTGTGCCTTCCTCCCAAAACTCGTCATTTCGTGGTCGTGTTGTAAACAAACATACCATAATATACAGCGTGTTTTCCGAACAAAATAATTGATTACAGAATAGGTAAAAGGTGGTGGAGTGAAAAGTTATTGGTGTGAAATGTGTCTGTGTGTGTGAATTTCCATTGACCTTGCAAACTTTGATGCCTTACGCCCCCTGCCCCCGGAAGAAAAAACAACATATTTTGATTTTGCCTCTGCTGAGTTACTCGGAGTTCAATTCCCGATGGAGCCTGAAGAAAATTGTAGCTTATCACATTAATGTCTCAGTTGATGGTTAGCAGCTGTTGTGAAGAGCTAATAGCTCCTTCTTGAATACTCTCGTAGTATCAGTTACTCTCAGTTAAGAGACCATCCACTCGTATATCCAGTCGTTTATCTAGGAACTTTTGCTGAATATTTTTTGAATCCACCTCTGCCTTAGGGCCCTTGATCGGAATTGATGGAATACGTCCCTCGCTTGCTTCCGGAGAGTAAATTAGTTTATTGTCCTCCACGTGGTCATACGCAGTTTCTAGTTTTTTGACAATAAATTTGTTATTATTATTATTATAAATATATGAGCTTGAATAGCGCGCCATGACATATCCCATTTACTACAATGGAAAAGAGAAGCGTTTAGAAAAGAGCAGAACTGTCGCTTGTGGGAAAAAGAAGAAATGCCTTGGCAAATGGCCAGTATCCTTCCTTTCCCTTGGGCAGAATGTGTTGCGTAGGCGTCGTAAAGCGGGCGACGCGGCCCTTGGTGTAAACGACAGCCTCCCTTGCGAACTCATTATGAAGAGCTTTCAAGGGCATGCCGTGTGGCGTACACAGCCCTCCAGGGGCAGATACTCAGCCAATGCGAGGGGATCGAAGGAAATTAAACTTACGCGCTTCACTCGACAACAACGAATATAATTATATCTTGTATATATGTGTACCTAGGAATATACAATCTTATTATAATATGTAATTTGTAAATACAGTTTCGTAATTCAATAATTTGTTTTTATATAAGATTTATCTCGCCTGGTCATTTCTGTATTTTATTGTTTGTATAGTCATTATTATGTAGTACTGTTGTTACAGTTTTCTATTCTATGTCTCGCTTTAAGCAGCAATCATGATTGGGCTTAGGATGCAGGGGATAACTCGATCACTTAAAGCGTTACATCATGTTGGTCCGTAGTTTTGCTTCCCAGCGCTACATTTAAATAAGATCCTCCCGTTTTTCATGTTGGGTTCTAAAATGTGAATGTCTTAAATGATGAGATGGAAAGGAAAACTTTAAGATGAGTTTGAAACAATAAACACACTTTATTATTATTATTATTATTATTATTATTATTATTATTATTATTATTATTATTATTATAGTGAATAATACAGACACACTGCTTGAAATACTTCAATAAAAAAATTAATTTTTCCGCTCCTATCATTCATATGTCTTGTCTGTTTAGTTAATTCTTAAATAAGTGTGACTACGTCCGTTTGTAAATTTAGATATGTTGTATGTGTGTGTGTTTTATTGACCATAAAAAAGGGAAAAAAAGGTTTATCCAAACACCAGAACATTCTCTGATCCGTATATCTCTGATTTTCTCACAAGAAATATTGACCCAAAATCGCTAAAATGTTCGGGAAACTGTAAATTGAAGGAGATATTCATAGCCCGTTTCATACCAGTCAGATCTTATCCCATAATTATTCCAAATCTTCTTGGTTCTTGTGAAAATGAACCCGCCCCCAAAAAATATATCTGTCTCTCTTCCACTTTCTCATCACCATATTCAGTCAATATTTCCTCATCAACTGCGAACGGAACTTACGTCCTGCTCCTGATTTATTCGTTTATTTCCCCAATCATTTGTTAACTTCCTCTCCCATCCCCTTCACTTCCGACTTTCTCATNCACCACCCCCCACCACCATAACGCCCTTTCGCCTCCTGGCGTGGCTTCGCACGTGAGGGTTGCGTGCGTTCGGAAACGAGCTTCACACGCGATGCGGCAAAGAGAGCGCTTTTCGCTTCGCGTCGCTTCGCCTCCGACACGAGCGCTCCAAGCGGCGGCCGAGGGAGGCGCATCCGAATCGCTGTGTAAGCTCTTTGGGGAGGGAGGAAACGTCGAGGTTCCCATGGCCCCCTCCAGGAATGTGTTTATGCTGCTGCGGCGGCGAGGTTGAAATAGTCTAATAGTTTAATAGCGTGTATTTATGTATTATTACATGTTATTATATATTGAAATGTTTTCCTTCCTGAAATGTACGCGATCCCTCTCTGTATGCGAACAAACCTAAAACCTCAGGCCGCGAGTTCAACTCTATGGAATATCTTTAATTACGAAACTATGTGGGTGAGAACGCTTTGAATGTGGTTCTTTTCGAAATTTGATAAGATATAAATAAATAAATTTATTGTCAAAAAAGCTGTACAAACTGCGCCGTATAACGATGTGAAGGACAATCCCATCAATTCCGATCAAGGGTCCCAACGCAGAGGCGGATTTAGCGTTTACCCACGCTCCCAGATAAGAATAAAAATAGCTATATTTGTAATAGTATCAACAAATTAGTATTAATAGTGTTGTCTAGTGTAAATTATTTATGAACTTGTGCAATAATACATATGAATGAAGCAACATTTGAGGAGAGAATTTATGAAATCAGGATGTATGTATTTAAAACTTTCTTTTTGATCTGTGGCTAGAAAGGTAATTTCTGTTTCTGAATCATTAAACTGGTTTACAACACTGGCAGAATGATTAGTGATGAGGCCACTGCTCATACCCTGTAGCAAGATCACGACGAANCAATAATACATATGAATGAAGCAACATTTGAGGAGAGAATTTACAATACGCTGGCAATGAATTCACTCATTCGCAGAATTAGAATACTGCTCTCTCAAATTCTAAATAATTTTCAGATTTACTTGTAAATTCAAATTATTGTTTTAAAAAATTGGAGGGATTATTTTGGAACGTATTGCAGTTTTCCCCTTAATCGTGTACAAAGGTGTATAAGACAATAAATAACCGAACTATGTTTCACTCGAAAGTTTTCGAATCAAAAGTCGATCTTGTGTTTTAATTTCGTCCAAAACCTTAAAATGTTCTTCAGAATGATGACGATTTGCAAAAAATCGTGTTTCTCTCCTCACCGGAGACTTTTGTCTTTCGACGCGCAGTCGTGATTTTCCCTGTTTTTAATTCCCTTGGGATTTTGTATTATTATTATTGTAAATAATAATATTTATTTAAGTGCAATTGGACAGATCTTACCCGGTGGCAGAATATAACGAAATGGAATAAAATATACATATTAGACAGAACTGAAGATAAAAATTGTTAAATAAATGATTAACTAATATTAAAATACTAGAATAAAATCATGTGACAATGAAACATAAGTACTTATTAATTACTCATTTGCACATTATACAGTTGATTTATGCCTTTAGTGTATATTTGCCTAACCCTGCGAATAGATGCTAAATCGGAAATCTTTTCCACAACCTACGACGTGTTTACGTTGTTTAATCAAGTTTTTCAAAGTAGACATTCCAGAATAGTAATTAGCCAAAAACTTAAAAGCATCTGAATTTTTTTTTCTGGCGGACGAAGGTCCGTGCTTCGTGGCACGTACTCTTGTGGAGATGAACAGAATCCAGAACGATCGAGACATTTTTCTTCCCTCCGCGTCATTGTTTTTTGTTTTGTTTTGTAAACATTGGAACGGTGACACCGGCATGGATGACGTCATTGAGACGAGGCGTGGCACGTCCTATGCGACGACGTTACTTTTTCCTTCTTCTGGGGCTTTAGGGCTCGTCAATGGCAAGGTCGTTCGAGCCCTTAACGACGTTGGTGCAAACTGCTACGCAACGTCAACGACGTCATATGGTATCAACTCCGCGTTATCGGAGGCACTTGTGACGTCAACAGCGTGTGACGTCAACAGGATTTTGGCGCATCAGTCAACGACGCTCGTGTTCTCGGATGAAAAGAAAGGTCAAAGAACTGAGTGGATTTATTACGTTGCTATTTTTAAGCAACATCCTTCCGTGGGACGAGTTCAAGCTGAAAGTACCGCAGAAGATGAAATATAATAAATTTATATAAATACCTTATTAATATTCCATTCAATGTATAAATGTATTAAATAGAATCAAGAGTGACGTAAAATTTAAATAAACGTATTGTGAAAAAGCAGTTACAAGTGGAGTATGACTACGTTAGATTTATTAAAATGAAACGAACTTATCCAAATTAAAAATCAATCAATTTTGCATTACAATGTCAGTGAGAACTGTTTCAGTGCCAGAATGTCTCGGCTGCACTAAATTTTTGAATGAGTACTTAGTTATGGTTGGATCATAGAAATTCACTCAAACTCCACATTTCTTGAGTACGAAGCTTCCATTGCGGCTTGAAAGAACGATATAAGTAGAGTTGATAGTTTTGGGATCTATCCTTCACATTTTGAAGGAAACCACCGGTTCAAAATAGAGCTGCATTCTTGAATTTTGATTGTGATAAACGATATATTAATAATAATAACAATAATAATAATAATAGCATGATCAAAGACCGATTTAGAGGTTATCATGAAGAAGACTAGGGTTCAACTAAATAAGTCCAGAAAACACCAAGAGAAAGTAAACACTCTGAGACTTACTTTATCGACAGGGGGATGACTGATGTACAACTCATTCACAATTAAAACAATCAGAGGCCAGAAGAAGAATGAGTCTTCATCTAAGTGTGTGTTCTGCAGACCACAAGCAATTCGGCCACTAATGATATTCAGAATAATGAAATCACCCTTAGCAACTCAGAAAGAACTTGGTGAATGGAAAAGCATGTCTCTGCATGGGAGACATGACAATGATCTCGACCAAACATATGACGACAAGTAAGCGTTCAACGCGTGATTGAGACATGGCGAAGCTCTTCCCAGAAACCCGAGGGCTTCACGATAGCAATCTAAGATCAAGAGATAAAAAAACTATCTGAAATATATCATTCGGGGCCCGAATGCAGGAGACGATAAATGTAGAAAATGCAAGGAGAAACCTGAAACTATCCAACATGTTGTGTGTACATGCAGTGCTGTCTCTCAGTCCGACTACTTACGTCGTCACAACCAAGTGGTTGCTATTATTCACCAGAGCTTAGGCATAAAGTTCGAACCGTTAAAAGAGAGTTCTCCATACCACAAATATATTCCTTCTACTGTATTGGACACAGATAGATTCATTTTGTACTACAACAGATCTATAATTACAGACAGGTGTGCCCCTAACATAGTGTTTCGTGATAAAAGGCAGAAAACTGCGAATTTTGATTGCCATAGCTGTGCCAAACACACACAAATATTGAGAAAACAAGAGTTTAAAAGAAAACCAAGTATGTGGACTTGAGTAACGAAATCAAGAAGATCTGGAGGTTCATAAAGTTGATGCAATTGGCAGAATTTGCATTGTGCCAATTGTTCTGTGAGCCACTGGTGTTATACCAAAGCAGTTGCACGAAAGCCTTAAGACTCTTGACTTGAACAGGAATATTTATATACTCATGCAAAAAGCTGTCATTCTCAATACTACCAACATGAGAAAGTTCTTGAGTGTTATAGAGACGGATGTGCTTGACTCTGTAGTCCGTTCTTTGTCTTATACCAGCAGCAATGCACAGGGAACAAACAAAATAATAATAGTAATAATAAGAATAAAGAATTGGAATTTTAGAGACCACGAGAAACTTGCTTTGAATATTCACAAAAAGGGCTCTAATGATCTTGACGTGCCCAAAAGCCACAAGAAAAAAAAATATTAAAAAAATTATTGTCTCTATTTCAAACTTAGAAAAGAGTGAAATACGGAAATAAACAACAAGACTAAACCGAAATGCTTTCTGTCTTCGTATTTGTAGCTACGGCTCAGTCAGAATTCAACATGAATAAGATGGAGACGGACAACAAGTTCACTTCTCTTCGAAGGATATTCTTGGGGTGTTTGAAGGGAGTTCCAAGCCATAACATTTTCGAATGCGTCTCAACTCACCTTCAAGGCCAAACAATGCAATGGTGTGTAACAAATGGATTTGATTCTCTTGTTGTCTCTCTTCGTTGCTACGCTTTCTCTTCTAGCCTCCGCAACAATGGACTGGAAGAAGGAAACAAACTTTAAAAAAAGCGAATAACCATGAACAATAATATGCGATTATTACGCTGATCAATTTCAACTTCAACTTACAATAGCTTTCATTCCAATGCTAATTTGATATTAGTCCTGACTGTAAACATTCGTCTTCTTTCATCTCAGAAACATTTGTTCTTTACTCTTAGAATACTAAGAAATGTGAGGTTCCCATCTTCTGTGTACTCCATTTTGTTGACCCCAAATTTTATAATATAAACTGCTTATTGAGATTGGGTCGAGAGAAAAAAAGAAAAAATAACACTATTCCATACTGCCGACGTTTCGAAAATTTATATTTTCTTCTTCAGGGCTACTCATGACAAGGTCTAGAATTAGCCGTTATTCTAATTTTCTAGCAATAAGTTAAATACTGAATAATAAATTTTAAAAAAATACACCCAGAAAATACAACATACCTGTATAAATTGGCAAATACAACAACTCAGTCATCACTCATCAATTACAAAACTTTCTCGTATTCCATTCCATAAAATACATACCTTCCCATCTCCATACATAGTTAATATAATAAGAAAATATAAATTTTCGAAACGTCGGCAGTATGGAATAGTATTATTATTATGTTTTTCCTCAATAACCAGTTTATATTCACATCTTCTGTTCTACTTTTTAGACTTTTTTTTAAGTTTACTTGAAAGTTTATCAGTGTAACTATTAAATAAAATAAGTCAAGGCTTTTGACGCACGAACAGTACACATTTTGTGGTTTAAAAGCTCACTATGTTTTGACTTTATGAAGTCGATGTCAGGTGGTACAAATTATAACGAGAAATTAATTAATTATTTAAATTGTAACAATATGTACCACTTGATGACGTAAAGTCGAAACGAAAAAACTTTTCAATCACAAAACATTTACACTGTTCGTCTTTACAGTTCGTAAAGTCTCGAATTATTTATTTAATTTGATTATGGTAAATAAAATAAATACATTTATTGTCAAAAATCAGTACAAAGTGCGTATGACCACGTGGAGGGAAAAAAACTAATTTACTCTCCGGAAGCAAGCAAGGGACCATCCCATCAATTCCGATCAAGGGCCCTAAGGCAGAGGCGGATTCAAACATTTCAGCAAAAGTTCCTAGATAACATAAAAAGTTAGCTGCGAGTTATAATACTAATAGAATGTCAAAATGTTTGTAATTTTACGCAAAAAATTACATGTACAAGTTATTATCGAACTATAGATTATTCAGTGTAAAGTGTTTAAAAATCATAAGAATTGAAATAACACTAAATTCACGATTTATTGTTACAATAGACACGCCCCTAGACAAAGCCTAGAGAACCTGTATGATAAATCCGCCTCTACCAGAAGGAAAAACGGAGAAAAACCCGGGCCAGGATGGGGCTACAGAATTTATGTACACAACCGTGCCAAAGTTGAGTACACATAAAACTAAATTAATATGAGCCATAAGACAACACAATCATGCAAGAAAATAGTTTTTGAAATTGTTATAAGTTGTTTAAAAAGTACTACAGCAATGGCGTGATAAAGTACAAGACGAATTTAACTTTTGTTAAAATCAATAAATTCTTTTACAGTGTAGAAGCACTGGTGCAGGAGGTAGTTTTTAACCGCGGATTTGAAGATATTCAATTTCATAATATCTTTTATATTCTTGGGCAGGGAATTATATAGAACGATTCCCGAATGGTATGGTCCTTTTTGGCAAAGAGTGGTTGACACTCTAGGGCGATGAATATTACTACTATTGCGTGTATAGTGTTCGTGAACGAGACTGTTTCGTGTAAAGCAAGGATGGCACTTCCGTAATTCGGTCTTAACAAACACGACTGTTTCATAAATATAAATGCAGGGAAGTGTTAAGATATTTAATTCCTTGAATAAAGGTTTACAAGAGTTTCGGGGGTGAGATTTACAAATTATCCGAACTATCCTCTTCTGAATTCTGAAAGTTTGAATACTCTGACCGGAATTACCCCAGAAGGTAATGCCGTAACGTAAATGGGAGTAAACGTTTGCAAAATATACGCAACGGGAAATACGTGGACTAACTGCGTTAACTAAGATTCGGAATGCGTAACACAATTTGCTTAATTGGGAATTAAGATTGTCAATGTGACAATTCCATTTGAGGTTGTCTTGAATATGGAGACCTAAGAATTTTGTATTTGTAACAGTTTTTAATTGTGTTCCGTTTAAAGAAAGAGAAACCTGGGGTAAAGATTTTGTGATACTATTGTGAAATGACATAGACACTGTTTTGTCAGTGTTTACAATGAGACGATTTGCATGGAACCAAGTCGAAAGGTTAGACAAAACTTTTTGAGCATTGGCGTGTTTACATAGTAAATTAGTGTCATCAGCAAAAAGAACCATTTTGCAATCTGATGTGGATGATGACATGTCGTTCACATACAATAAAAAGAGTATAGGGCCGAGAATTGATCCTTGGGGTACTCCGCAAGTAAGTGGCTTTGTTTCTGAAAGACAACGCTCAAGTATTTTATTTTTAGTATAGGATATTTCTACTTGTTGATATCTATCTTTTAAATAAGAAGTTAGCCATTGATGTGGAAGTCCACGAATGCCTAAAGAATGCAATTTGGTAAGGAGAATTCCGTGATCGATGACATCGAATGCTTTGGATAAGTCAAGAAAAACACCCTGAGGATTTTCTCCACTGTCTAGAGATGTGGTAACATCGTTTAAGAAGGAAAATATGGCGCTTGTAGTGGAAAAGGATTTCCTAAAACCGTGTTGATCGTCAGAGAGAATGTTATATTTTGATAAAAAATCTAGAAGACGCTTATAGAACAATTTTTCTAGGATTTTTGAGAAAGTGGGTAGTAGAGATATTGGTCGGTAATTTCCAATATTAAGTTTGTTTCCTTTCTTGTGTAAAGGTTTCACTTTAGCTCTCTTAAATATATTGGGAAACACCCCTTCCGATAAAGAACTATTAAAAATATTTACGAGTGGATTTAATATAGCGTGGGACGAAGATTTAACAATAAACTCAGGTATATCATCTATGCCTCGTGAAAATTTGTTTTTTAAGGAGCTGATGATTCCCATGACTTCACTGGCGTTAGTTTCGGAAGTGAACATAGAATTGGGTATGTGGGTGGTAATAATTGGAGGACATTGATTTGGATATATTGAGTTCGTTATTTTACCAACTTCTGAGAAGTGAGAATTAAACAAACTTGCGATGTCCTGAGGATTTGACACGATCTTGCCATCGTTTAGTAAAGAAACATTTTCTTCGCGATTTTCAGAAGTTGACGTGTAATTGTTAACAATATTCCACATGGCTTTCATCCGGTTGTTCGATTTTAGTATATGCCTGTCGTTTTCCATAACTTTAGCTGCATAGACTACTTTTCGGAGAATAGTCTTATATTTACGAAAATAATTATGGAATTCGGGTGGCTGGTTATAGCGTTTTGAAAGATAATATAAACGGCGTTTGTTTTTTGAAGAAATTCTTATCCCTAGGGTGATCCATCTATTGTATTTTTTTGTGTTAATTAACTTGCGTTTTATGGGAAAACTAGAGTTGTAATGTTTTAGGAATGTTGAGATAAATACATTGAATTTGTCGTCGGTGTTTTGGCAATTGTAAACATCTTTCCATGTTTCTTCACGCAAATAATTTACGAATATGGATTTATTTATGTCATTAAACTCTCTTGTAAATTTGTAAAGGATTTTAAGCGGTTTTAGTGTATTATTAATAGTCAATACTTGAGCAAGGTGATCACTGTATCCGGCGATAAACACTTCAGAGAGATACGAGATTCCATTGTTGACTATAATTTGATCTAGCAATGTTTGAGATGAGCCGGAGAGGCGAGTGGGGTCATTTATCGTAGTAATAAGGTTGAAGGAGTCGATAAGATTCTTGAATCGATTAACTGGTGAATGTGCAGAGTCGGATGTACTCAAGAAATCGATATTGAAATCACCACATATAACGATAGATTTAGTAGATTTATGTGCGATATGTTCTAAAACATTTTCGAAGTTCCGAAAAAATATGTCAAGATCTGATTGAGGAGGTCTATAAATACACAAAACAACAATACCGGTGTCGGTCAGTTCAACTGCAGAAATTTCGAACACACTATCTACGCAGAAGTTCTCGTAGCCTGTCAGTGGAGAAGATAAAATATCATTACGAACGTAGATACACGTACCTCCGTGGGGATTTTTGCCTTTAAAATTTTGCCGACAGTAAGAACTTGCTAAATAATAATTAGAAATAGCAGTATCGTTGATGTTGTTAGTTGAAAGCCAATGCTCTGTGAGGCATAGCAAATCGAATCGATTTTCGTGTACCAGAATTTCAATGTCTGTCAATTTGTTTGAAAGGGATTGGACATTATGATGAAATATAATTATTTTATTTTCGCAAAGAGTTTGTGACTCACGAGAAATGGAATCGACGTTAGATTGTGGAGAGGAATTTGAAATTGGTACAGCTTCTAGTTCCGGATGAAGCTCGCACACAGCACCTGAACGCGATTGTCACCTTCGAGTACCACATCGTACTCCTGAGCGCAAGTTGTAACGGTGTATGGGGGCGACAGGAGGAATAGATGTTGACGTGGGAGATGAGGAAGCAGTAGGTGAAAGAACGGGGACAGGAGAAGAAATGGGTGTGGAGATAGGAAGAGGAAATGGTGATGAGGTAGGAGCAGAGGGAGGTGGAGGAGATGAGGTAGAAGTAGAGGGAGGTGGAGGAGGAGATGAGGTACGTGCAGGAGGAGGTAATGGAGGAGGTGGATGATGTGAGGTCAGATGTGAAGCTAGGAGAGAACCGAAGTGCTGTTTCCCAGACGGTTTCAGGTGTAAACCGTGCTGGGTAAAGTCCTTGGCAGTCAGGTGTGGTTGCAAATCAAAAAATGTGATTTTTGTGTCTGCCAGGTGATGTTTTAGGGAGATGTTTGCCAGGTTAATTTCGTGGTTTATTTGTGGAACGTTGAAGCGTGGAGGCAGGCTAGAGAGCACTATGTTTGTGTGCAGGGAGGCCATTTTTAGTTTCTGTAGATGTTCAGACGCGTTAAAATGTCCACCCAAGTTGATATCGTTCTGCCCACCTATGATGATTACTGTGTCCCGCTCAGTGAGTTTTTTAGTGTAAGTGTCCAGTTCTCGAATAACTTCAGCCAAACGAGCGTTTGGCTTAAAGAAACCGGAGACTGAGAACTGGCTAGGAAGAAATCCACGCAATACGGAGGACATCTGACGACCGTGCGAATCAGCTAGTATGAGCACGTTTGATTTCTGCGTGGAAGTGTTGGTATCATCTCAGGATAGCACTACTTTACGTGGTTTTGGGCGGCTGTGCTTACCAGTGCGTGGTGTGCGAACAGGTCTGGGTACTGGACGGGAGGGGATGAAACGAGTAGGTAAGGGAGGAAACAGGGACATGTCATCTAACACACTAAACCTATTCTGAGTGAAGAGTTGGGGTGGTGCATGCGTCGTTGGTTTAACCGGGTGATAGCAGTTGGAAGGACGGCGAGAATTCCTAACTGTAGTCCAACCGCCGATCGTTTTCTTATTGATCTCTTCCAGCGCACTGATTCGTGTATCAATATAATGTACCAAGTTATTGTACGCCTTCTGAAGATCAGCTTTGAATGAGTTGAGGAATGCGATAGTGTCCATTGTTGTGAGAAAGTTAGCAACTTCACGACAAAAGCAAATGAGAATACACGAAAACTGACAACTAACACTGAATGAAGGATGCTAGTATAATAATATATTTATTACTACGGAAGTTACAAATGAGATAATAAATAAATTAAATATACAAACAAACCGACGACAAAAATGATTGAAATAATTATTTAGGGCGACCACTGGAGATTAATTAATTCGACAATAACTACCGTATATTGTGTTAAAATGCAAATGAATACGAAAGAATCAAGAAAATCGAATTGTAAAATGATGTAATAATTCTATGAAATTATGACGACGAAAACTTGGGTGCAACAATGAGGCAGGGTTTAAATAAGGAAATAAACAAACCGACAACTAAAATAACAGAAATAATTTAGGATGACAACTGCAGATAAATTATTTCGACAATAACTAAGGCAATATTATGTTGAATTGTATTGAAAAGATCACGAAACAAATGGTAAAATATTGGAATAATTGTATTTACGACGACGAAACTTGAGCAGTGCAACAATAGAGTGCGTTATTTTTAAGTTAATAATGATGTAATAGTATATGCACCAGACAATCTAAATACAGCAAAATAATTAATTTTAATGCACCAAGAAGTTAAATTTATGATTCCGTTTGTACTTACGTAAACTTTATCACACCTTTGAATGAAGCACTTGAAAACAATATGAATTTATATATGGTCCGTTGGGTTTGAAAACCTTAGGAAATGTTTTTAGTGTTTTTTCAATTAACACATAGTGGACGTTAATTGTGGTAGAATTTATTAATATATTGTGTTACATTTGACAAAAGAAATATGAAATCAACCGTATGAAATTCTATCTCTCCCTGAAATAGATTGGAAAAACGTATTTGTAATATTGTTAGATAGCGAATAAACGTATTTGTTGTACTTTTAGATAGCGAATAGTGTAAATTTTTAGTTCCAGTTTTGTACGCACAATTGGAGAATTGAACCTCCTTTAACTAGTAGGTTCTTCCCTCGAATTATTTGCTCGCCTTTCTGACATTTTCAGTTATTTAAATATTCCATATGTAGGCACCAGAACTAAATCTTTTTATCCCAGGACCTTTCTCAAAATAAAAAGAGTGATTATAGTAAATATAATTGGTTATTTCAGGGTCCCGCGTTTCTAATTAACTTGTGAAATATTTAATTAAAAAAAGAATCCCTATTGAAATAAATTTCATTGAATGACGTCTCATTTTTTCCTCTTGAAGAATGCTTTGAGCATATTTTACAAAACTTATGAAAAGAAATGAGTTTAACTTTGGGCGAAGGCTGAAGCAACGTAAATTTAACTTTCTCGTCTTGGGCTTTTTGGTCATTAACACCTTTGTATTTCGGTGCATCTTCTTCTCCGCTTATAATATCGTTCGCGGAGCGAGTATGACGCCTTAAAATATGACCCCATTAAAAAACATGAATAAAAACCTCGCATTATGGTAAACGAATGCGTTAACTTTAATAAATAATCATTTTAACGCGTTTCCGTAGCGTCGCATAGGGTACTTTATGCTGTGTTTCTCCTACGCTTATGTACACCGTTGCGTTTCGCCGCCAGCTCGTAAGGCAGCGCGCGTCCCCTGCAGTCTCCCTGCAGGAGGCCCCCAAGGCAAACTCCCTGCAGCTATACTTCGCGTTGGCTTCTTCAAGTTATTACTTTTCCTTCCTCCTCTTCCTCCTCTTCCTCCTTCCCCCCTCTTTGCTCTCTCGTGCTCTTGACATCGAAATGGAGGCAACTTATTTAGAAGGAGGGCGAAAGTTTGAACATATTTCGCGTTGCGTGGTTCCAAGCGTATGCTTCGGGCGTCCAGTCGGAAAAGACGCATCGCTGATTAAGAAGTTATGTGTGCGAAAAGTTCTCGAGGAGAAAATGAGCAGACCTTTTTTTGTTGCGGTGGATTCTGGAAGGCGTTTTGGTGACAGAAGAAGAAACGTGTCCTATTTTATTCTTCCATTGCATTGTCCTCGAACTCCAGAATTATTAAGAACTATTTCGGTTGGGAGAAGGGTTTTACGTCGTTAGATGAACATGACAATAAGAATTGGGAAATATTGCGATACGTTTATTGTATCAAATTGCTATTATGTATGAACATTTTTTATCTATGCAAACCTTTGATACAAGTACATAATACATCTCAAAATTATTATATGAAATATTGATATATTTATACATTGCACAGTTGAAAATAAATATAAAGAATTTCAATATTTTATTACTCGATGAGTAATAAACATTTAATCCTCCTCTGCCTTAGGACCCTTTATCGGAATTGATGGGATGGCTTCCTTGCTTGCTTCTGGAGAATAAATTAGTTTATTGCCCTCCACATGGTCATACGCAAATTGTATCTGTTTTTTAACTATATGTTTATTTATTTAATATCGTCGGCGACAATTTAGCTATTTTTCTCGCGGCTTTAGTGCTCGCCAACGTCAAGGTCATTAGAGCCCTTAAAGAAGCATTTTTATCACTCTTTTTAACTTCCTTTGTCCTGTAGATTTATTTGCGTTCTTCTTTCTATGTGTTCTTCTTTCTGAGGTCTCTTTTCTATGACAATACGCGAGTTTTCTTTTTCAGAGAAATTTTAAACTTCATCATGTAGTCGTGCGTATTACAGTGCACTCAGGAATACCGTAGGAGTGTTGAACAGTAACAAAGGATTTATGTCGTTTGAAGAGCAGTGTCATCTGGGAGGAAATTTATAAACTCATGGGCAGTCGTACGACTGAGAACTAAATTATATAAGAGTATTTGCCAGTTAGCCGCGTATACTGGCTATTACGGCTAACCTACATTCCAAATAATATCCTGTAACAGTATTGTACATCGTTTTGGAAAGGAATGAATTCATGTACTATATATATATATATATACAGTATATATGTTCATTCCTATAGTAGATAATTAAGTAGATAATAGTAGGCAGTATCACAAGTGATCAACGCATTAATTCATCTTTATTTAAGTCTGTGGACTGGAATGTGTCCCTGTTGAACAGCATGTTGAAATGTAATGTAGAAAGGAAAATTTTAACACCATATTCACAAGGAAAATTTAAAAAAAAATGCATTTGAATAAAACCAGCTATTCGCTTCTTTCCAATATTTGAAAGGGAAAAAAAACTCTTAATTCTGTAATTTTGGTCGCTCTAATCTAGTATGGCAAATAATACAATGGATCAATCATAGGTACGGATTATACTGGACGACGTGCGTGTCTATGAATGAAAACGTCTTAGAACTCTGGACATAATCAAAGTATTCAAAATGAAAATTGTTTTATATAAATGGAAAATGACTGCAATGATGGAAATTGTTTTGAGAGATAATGTTAAATAGTGAGAAGGATGTGAGATAATAGAAGCTTTTGACGAAGTATAAATTATTCTTCTTGTAATAATTTCTGAGGGACTTGGCGAGCGCTCGGAGGGAAATTTATTTGTGGTAGTTATAGCCTGTAAAACGGGTATCGAGATAAAAATGAACTATGAAATATTATTTTAAATGTATTTACATGTCGCACAAAGAATTCATCACTTTCTTCAGGTACTGCAATTTAGGAACTATCTACAACTATTTATCGATGACAATGAAGTATGGACAATAATTTATTTTAGTTTGTCTTGTTACACCATTTCCTCTGATCCGAGAACAACATAACAGATTAGTTATATTATCCGGTGACAACTTTTCGAATATTATCCATTTTGTAGAGATAGATCAGGTGTTGACGGATTGTTCATCACGAACAATAAAAGAGGCCTCAATGGATGAAACCGACCTGTTCCACTGGCTCCCCAGAAGCGCGGAATACTGCCATCCGAACCTTCGCTCCTGGAAACCGATGTAAACAGATTCCTCGTCTGGTTTCCTCTCTTCTTCTGTGCTGGGAATGATGACGTACTCCTCGTCTTTCGTAACTATCCCTTCGTCACTTCTCGCGACTGGCGTTTGTCTGTCCGTCCGTCCGTGTGTGTGTGTGTGTGTGTGTAACATGTGCGTAACAGATGGCGCTGGCGTCTCGCGGGATCGGGTTCCTTGGAAAAAGCGAAGCGAAGCGCCCGAGAAAAAAAAATCGTAAAAAAACCCCTTTGTGGAACGTCGAGTTCTAATGACTCTAAGAGCAGCGCCAAATGTTTTTTGGCGGTCTTTCGTGAGCTTTCCTAAGAAATTAATCATTTTTTCTTCTCTTTTTTTTTGAGCGTAGTGTTTAAAAAAAACATTTTGCAATGCGTAGTTACATTATGGCGCTGAAAAACAACAACAGAAATTTTATTTTTAAAGAAACGAAAATAAATTTACATGTTTTAATTACGCTTTTTATATCGAATTATCAAATAAAACGACCCAATACTCTTGAAATTTTAAAATAAAACATTTTGTGTACGTCATCCTTTTTTTTCTTCTTTGAATCTATACCTCTCTGATATTCCATACTTTAATACTCCACCAAGAATTAATCATTTGAAATTCAATACCTTTGATTTTTGTTAATTTAGAATCTTCAATGCCTTGGAAATATTTTTTTAATAACATTTTACATTTTTTGTTCTATCTATGTCAGATTTTCTGAATATACCCGTTCTGTTCTTTACTACTTCTCTGTGATATTTTAAAATACTTTTGATACTTTGTGATTTTGCTCTCTGCATTGTAAATGTTCTGTGTATTATTGTAATATGTGCCTTATTCTTGATTTTTTGTAAAGTTTTAAAATTATTCTGTGATTTGTGTGAACTTTTTGTCTCACTTCAGACATCTTAAAAGGGGAACCCACACTCTCCAAGTCACTCTCGTCACGGAGATCTATAATTATTATTCTTAATAATATAAATAACACGAAGAAACAACTTGTACCAAACAGTTAATAATATTTATATCAAAAATAATATTTAGGGACTCGCTTGGCTCCTGTGAAATGCACCAGAGCGTGTACATGCCATTTACGCATCTCGCCTCAAAGGAAGAAGTGAAGTAACTTTCTCAAATGTCCTATAGATAAACGTGAGGTAAAAATACTACAAATTTTTTTTACTACAAATCAAAGTAAACTTCCTTCAGTTTTGTGATTTAAAATTCGGTCTTTCTCCACAAGGCGCAATAAATCGTGAATTTAGTGGGTTTTTTTCAACTCTTATGATTTTTAAACTACTGATAAAAAAAATTCGGTTACTTAATTAAGGTAGAACTGATTCACGGAAATGACTA
>NNCF01128068.1:17983-64716 GCA_002313205.1 Laupala kohalensis | reverse complement strand
TTTCCACTTCGGTGTTTGAAAAGACCTTTTCCCTCCACCGCCCCGAAGCGGAATTACTCTATCGGTTTCCATCCTGTCGAGAATCACTCTCAAGCGCAGGGCTCGGCAAACTCCACTGCGAAGGGGAATTAACTTACAAAAACCGATTGCGGTGGCGTAATGGTAACATTGATTTTGCTCCCACTTCCATCCGCTGATCGGAAAGCGCAGGTTACATTTCGAACTACTGGGAGACGTTTTTAGTTAGAGGTGATCCGCTCCAAACCAAAATGTTGGTACGCGACCTTTTTTTCTTCTGTAACGGAAATTGTTTCGTGCTATTGGGGCATAAAAATGTTGTAGGACTACTGTTAGGTAGCTGAATTGACCAAAAACTTGACCCACGTGGAGGTGTTAGTAGGAGTTACAGTTAGTGATATTAGGAGTAGTAGGAGGTGGATAGAGAAAGGAGAGTTTGGTTTCCAATCGTCACAGCTATATGAACTGGGACATTGAATTGAAAACCTACAAACTCTTTCTGGTGAAAATTGAGCGCAGAGTGACTATGTGGTAAACAAGCTTGCTAGCACTATCAGAGAGTAGCTTCATATCTCCTGATATCCTTTTCGCTAAAAAAGACCAGGCGTCATGGTCTTAACCTCGGATTGAGACATTTAAAAAATGACAGTTGTCCCAGAATTCAACAAGAGTAGGACTTACATTTGTCATTAAGTTCGTATAAATAAATAAAAGTATAAGTCTGTTACTTAAACTTCCCTTGCTGATACGTTCGTATAAATTTTGTTTTCTATATTGTAATAGAAAAAATATATGTGAGGTTGGAGTGACAATTATAATATAAATTTTACTAGGGGTCCTGAAAAGAGAATAATATAATAATACCACTTACCTAGCCCACTGGGGAAGCTTACTGTAACATCAGGACCAATGCCGTATATTGATTTTGAAATATTAACACTTTCAAGTACTTGTCTAGTCAGAAATTCCTAAGGCGATTAAGGGCCGGGCCCATCGCCGTCAAACAAGGAAAAATACCGCAACTAAGACTTCCCGTCTATTGTGAAGAGGTTGAACAGTTCCCATCTACTTCTGGAAACTGAGATGAACGCCCTCAAAGAATAGAGAGTGTGGAGGGAATATTCCAGTAGTTGTCAAAATTAATGGTCATCCAAAAGGACGCCGTATTTTCAGTACAGTGGCGAGGGTGTGGTCACGTGACCTCTGCTCCTGTATAAATTGAGAGGATTGCAGATCCAAAAGTAAATTTCAGACTTGAGACTTCTGCGGAAGTGTTTGAAAGTACGCAAGTTATTTGACATGTAACTTGGTCAGTATTGGTCGTCAGACCACTGAGAATTGCTGCGGTAATTCTATTACATTGCTATAGGCGGAATGACTTGATTTAGAACAGTTACTGATTTCGGGATAGCAACTTGGAGACTTTTGAGATTCGGATAATCTGAGTAGATTTTCCGAGTTAATTCATAACACCAGTATTTATATCTGTGTGTAATTGTTGCTTTTAGATAGCAATATCTTTGTAATAACTTGTACTTTTGATTTGCGAGTTTGTCTACATTTGTAAATATTCAGATCACTATTTAATTTGTATTAAATATTTACTTGTTATTACACGAGTGTGGGATTGCTTGGGGAAACCAAACTGGTGGCAGCGAACCCTACCATAAAGGTTGTGGTTTATAGTTGAATCCCGCTTCTACCCAAAACTACACACATCGCACCTAGGCTTGCGCTGAAATATATAATTTACCCACAAACCAGGTAATAAACAAAAGGAAAGTCGGAATTCGGACCGTTTTATTGTCGTGAAATATGAATAATCCCTTTTTCAACGAAAAACACAAGATTTATGAAAATTTGATATATGCATGAAATTGCTGATATTATGCATGAAATTGCAAATATACTCCGGAAATGAAGACGATAAGTGACATGCTGACAAGCAGTCGTGGCCGAGTGGTTAAGGCGTCTGACTAGAAATCAGATTCCCTCTGGGAGCGTAGGTTCGAATCCTACCGACTGCGATATTATGCATGAAATTGCAAATATACTCCGGAAATGAAGGAAAATAGTGTCGTGTTGACGAACAGTCGTGGCCGAGTGGTTAAAGCGTCTGACTAGAAATCAGATTCCCTCTGGGAGCGTAGGTTCGAATCCTACCGACTGCGATAATATGCATGAAATTGCAAATTATCTCCGGAAATGAAGAAGAAAAGTGACATGTTGACAAGCGGTCGTGGTCGAGTGGTTAAGGCGTCTGACTAGAAATCAGATTCCCTCTGGGAGCGTAGGTTCGAATCATACCGACTGCGATATTATGCATGTAATTGCAAATATACACCGGAAATGAAGAAAAAAGTGATATGTTGACAAGCAGTCGTGGCCGAGTGGTTAAGGCGTCTGACTAGAAATCAGATTCCCTCTGGGAGCGTAGGTTCGAATCCTACCGTCTGCGATATTATGCATGAAATTGCAAATATACTCCGGAAATGAAGAGAAATGTGATATGTTGACAAGCAGTCGTGGCCGAGTGGTTAAGGCGTCTTACTAGAAATCAGATTCCCTCTGGGAGCGTAGGTTCGAGTCCTACCGACTGCGTTATTATGCATGAAATTGCAAATATACTCCGGAAATGAAGAAAAAAGTGATATGTTGACAAGCAGTCGTGGCCGAGTGGTTAAGTCGTCTGACTAGAAATCAGATTCCCTCTGGGAGAGTAGGTTCGAATCCTACCGACTGCGATAATATGCATGAAATTGCAAATATACTCCGGAAATGAAGAGAAAAGTGACATGTTGACAAGCAGTCGTGGCCGAGTGGTTAAGGCGTCTGACTAGAAATCAGATTCCCTCTGGGAGCGTAGGTTCGAATCCTACCGACTGCGATATTATGCATGAAATTGCAAATATACTCCGGAAATGAAGAGAAAAGTGACATGTTGACAAGCAGTCGTGGCCGAGTGGTTAAGGCGTCTGACTAGAAATCAGATTCCCTCTGGGAGCGTAGGTTCGAATCCTACCGACTGCGATATTATGCATGAAATTGCAAATATACTCCGGAAATGAAGAAAAAAGTGACATGTTGACAAGCAGTCGTGGCCGAGTGGTTAAGGCGTCTGACTAGAAATCAGATTCCCTCTGGGAGCGTAGGTTCGAATCCTACCGACTGCGATATTATGCATGAAATTGCAAATATACTCCGGAAATGAAGAAAAAAAGTGTCGTGTTGACGAGCAGTCGTGGCCGAGTGGTTAAGGCGTCTGACTAGAAATCAGATTCCCTCTGGGAGCGTAGGTTCGAATCCTACCGACTGCGATATTATGCATGAAATTGCAAATATACTCCGGAAATGAAGAAAAAAAGTGATATGTTGACAAGCAGTCGTGGCCGAGTGGTTAAGGCGTCTGACTAGAAATCAGATTCCCTCTGGGAGCGTAGGTTCGAATCCTACCGACTGCGATATTATGCATGAAATTGCAAATATACTCCGGAAATGAAGAAGAATAGTGTCGTGTTGACGAGCAGTCGTGGCCGAGTANTAAATAATGTTCGAAGCAGTTCTCCGAAAGAATGGAAACTAAATGTCAAGGACATAATTAGTTCGAAAAATTTAGTATTACATGTAACGTTACAAGATTAGTTTAAACTCTTTTTTTACTGACTTTCATGCATTTTTTATAAACTGAGTTATGTATAAACGTAAGATTCGTCTCTAGTTGTCATATAGATAGAAGCGGATTTTACGCGCAAGTTCTCAAGGCCCTTGCCTTGAGGCGGTGGTCCATTTTAATAATCAATCTTAAATTTAGAGTTATTTTCAGAGTTACGACTTATAAACATTATATTCCAAATAATATACGGTTCGATAAAAATGCGTACTTCTGAAATAACTTTTTTTTGTATTATTACATATTAATATGTTGTATTTCTCTTAATGTTATAACACGTAGTTAACAATTTTTATTATTGTCTTAGGAAATGTTTGTTGAAATGTTAAATCCTTAGCCTGTGCCTTAGAGCCCTTGGTTAGAATTGATGGGATGGTCCCTTGCTTGCTTCCGGAGAATAAATTAGTTTATTGTCCTCCACGTGGTAATATGCAGTTTGAAACTGCTTTTTGGCAATAAAGTTTGTTTATTTATTTATTTGAGGTTATGCGGTTGGAGTTAAGAAAGGTCATTCGCGTCGCAGTAGAGAGAACTGCAAACGATTTGCGAGTCTTGTCATGGCTCTCTTAAGGGCAAAGTCACGCAGCTGCACCGAAGGGCGATAGGAACGTGGTTTAGTTGAACTCGGAAGTTACCCTGAAATTGAGTAAAGGAGGTTGGTCGAAATTTACACTCTGTACAATATTATTTAGACTAATTGTTTTTGGTAGAATGGAGTAATAATAGTTAAAATTTATCATTTTAATCGAATCATTGAAATCATTTATGTTTAGTCAAATTTTAAACTTTGAATTGTCGTATGCCGAATGCAATGTTGTCCTCTTAATGCAGAGTTTGCTGCATTCACTTTCAAATTGTTTGATAATCGAGTGAACACCACTCCCACGTTCGATGTCCTAAGCTCAAAATCTTAGTTTAAGAATCAAATTAAATCTTACTTAAAGAATTTATTCAATTTTGTTGTTGTATTTGTTGAAATGTGAATCTGGAGTTCTGGTATTTTGTTCTATTATCCCTATAGTTTTTTTTTAAAGAAAAGATTATCGATTTGAAATTAAAAAGGAATCTGAGGAAGCTAGGATAATTTTTCATAACCCGCATAATATTTTAAATTACCTAACTTTCTTATAGTTTATATATTGATAAAATTGCATTGTTTAACCTAGGAAAATGAATTTTAAACACTCCTTATCTCTAAGTTCAATCCAATACACTGCGTTTCATGATGTTTAATTGGTCAAACAAACATATATAGATATTTTCAATGAAATTCTTCTACAATTAACGTCCATTTGATAACTAAATAAAATAAAATATGCAATACATTTTATGGACGAACAGTTTTTATCAAAAAATATATATCGCTCGTCCATAAAAGATCGTAAGTCTTGCATAAATCATAATATCATGTGTGTGAATAGTTAAAGTTTACTTTAGAATGTAAAACAAAAATGATTTTACTCTTGAGTCGTTTTAGATTTAATTCTTCTTTGGAAAAATGTTTGATATTTTTAAATCTAGTACGTCTTCTACTCGTATGAGTTTCATCCAATAAAATACGTCGTCGTCGTCGTCGTGGAGCCTTAATTCCTTCCTTAATTAATACGACGCATCTTGGGGCTGTTCCTCTGTCATTGGTGGTCTATAACGTACTTTGAGACTCATTTACTGACAGCGCCCATTCCATGCCATCCACGTGGATCGTATCTTTTCTTTAAACTTCGTCTGCTTCTTAACTTCTCAGCGCTTTTTAATGTTTACGTGAAGGAAGGTTTTGCGTTTTCAACACCTTCTCGACCGATAGATATCTTTGCCGTCGAAATACTTCGCCTCTGCGCCTCTGCGCCTCTCCACACGTGGCGAGAACGATAATAATCTCTCCTTAAATTCAAATTTCGTTTTATTCTTATCAATTATGTCATTTAATACGTTTGTTATTATTTATCTCGAATTTCGAGTGCACATTAATAATAAATTTATTTTCAAAAAACAGTACAAACTGCGTATGACCACGTGGAGGACAATAAACTAATTTACTCTCCGGAAGCAAGCAAGGGACCAATTCCATCAATTCCGATCAAGGGCCCTAAGGCAGAGGCGGATTCAAAAATTTCAGCAAAAATTCCTAGATAAGATGAAAAGTTAACTGCGAATTATAATGCTAANCCCACTAAATTCACGATTTATTGTTACAATAAACACGCCCCTAGACAAAGCCTAGAGAACCTTTATAAGAAATCCGCCTCTACCCGAAGGAAAAACGGAGAAAAATCCGGGCCAGGATTACATCTACGATTCATTTTAGGATAATACAATATTGATAACTGTACGTATTTTTTAAAAATTATGTAAGTCATCAAGGCGTCACTACAGCCCTTGGGCCCGTGATCGGAATTGATGGAATGGTCCAGAGAGTAACCTAGTTTTTTATTGCCCCCCCCCCACGTGGTCATACGCAGTTTCGTACAGGAGTTTATTTCTTTATTTATAAATCATGGACAACCCATTTAATATAAATTACAGATCTTTTTATTCATTTATTAAAAATTTATAGCATGATAACCAAATTAGTATCTTACGTTTCCTAACGTTGCTACTTGGAGTGGAGTACGAAAGTTGGGGAACCCTTAAAGAAAAATGTCAGATATGTTGTACATGATGTCCAATTAGCAGCCCACGTTATAATACAATTTGCCTCAATGAATATATTTGTGACAGAATTAATATTTGACGTGGCAGAATAATTAAATTGAGAGAAAAGAGAAAATTGGAATCGAAATTGCCTCGCCGTGACATAACAATGTAAAAACATTTTATTGTAATATTTAATATTAAAATATTTTTCAAAATAAAAAATACTATTTAATTTTTGCAGCTTGATATATTACATTGTTTTGTTAAGGAAAAACAATGTAGCGTTACATATGTCCCAGAAGTTTTATTCATCGGGCAAAGTTTTGCAAGTGGATGAAGAATTACCAGCGGGCAAAGATAACATGGACAGAGCAGGCTTTATCATTAAATTTGATTAAAACAGTACTAAAATTGATTAAAAATACTATAATTACAAAAAAAGTATAATCGATTAAGACTATAATTTATCCTTGTGAGGCATTTTCTCTCAGCTGAAAGCAACGTGATAAATTAGTTACATTATTCGGTGGCAAATTGTAAGTTTTTTTATCTGTTATTATATAAAAAATGTTATTCATCTATCACTGTTAGAGGCCCCCATGTCTCCCCAATAGGGTGGGGTGAAGGGAAGAACTGGGGAACCTGACCCCTTTCGTGGAATTTTTTAATCCAAGTTAATAAATGTACTTTACGAGTATCAAATATTCTAAATTCACTATTCAGTTATGGACATTGTGAACGTGAACAATTAAAGAATCGTGAAGTATATTCCGGAAACACAACTTAGCAGTGAACGTTGACAAAGACTCGTGAGGCTTTCGCTTCTGAAATATCTGATCAGCTGTGAGCTGTAGAATTTGCGATTTCATCCCAGCAAACATAAGTGAAATGCCAAAACGTTAATAATACTTCAGATAATGTGTAGGGCATAAAATATTTTTGAGTGCGATGTGCTCAAGTGTGTGGGGCGCGTGCAAATCCCGCCCAGGAGAGTTCGATTGATCTGCAGCCGAAGTCTGAACGAGACGTTTGTTCGATCAGCGCGTTGCGTCGCAAAATCTTGCAAGTCATCGTTTCTCCAANGGGGGGGGGGGGTTGCTCCCCGTGAACCCTCCTCCTCACCCATCCGCGCCCCATTCGAGACTTGGTGATTGGCCGGATGGAGCGGACGCCATAATAGGAGCGTGTCTAGAGCGAAGGTATGCAGAAGCTTCTGGAACGAAGCGAGCAAACACACTGTTGACACTGTGGGACAACGTACGATGCGGGATGAGAGGAAAATATACTGCGTCCACCGGATAACTCACTCATAACCGGATAACTCACGCTGGTTCATGTTCGTTCTCTGCGCTTCTTATACTCCCTTCTCTGTGGAATGTTGAGAAAGATTCAATTTTCCCTCCCTTAAATAATCCCCTCCTACCCCTCGAGACTTCAATATTATAAAAGAAACGAAAAAAAAACCTTTTATATAAAAAACACTGAACTAAAAATTATTAAATAATTAGTTATTTATTTCCATTAATTTCATTTATTCTACTTGACGACCGATTTCACAGACAATTTGTCAACTGTTTCGACTTTTCTTCAAAGCAGCTTGATGATGACTTCAGCGGAAGTAGAAATTTAAAATTAAAACTTTTCTACGAAAAAGGTAATACAGTAGAACAAGAAAAATGGAAAGTTAAAAAAATGTTGATGAAAAAACAAAAAAATTTAAAATTAAAAATAATACCAAATAAATTTTAAGATAATAAACCAGCACCATTTTAAATTTATTTGGTCGTAACTTCCCCTTTTTATGTAGACATTGAATAAAAAAAGTGAGCTCTTCACAGAAAACAATATTAATCAAAGTCTATGAAAGGTCGATAGTTTTTAATTATTTATTTCATTAAATTATGTAATCAAAACGTTAATTGTAGTAGAACACCCATTTGCACATGAGCGCTTGTCCATTCATTCCGCTTCTTCTCCTGTTACAATATTTTAAATTGATTAAAAGAATTATTCAATGTTAAATTTTTTATCCATTCAGAACTTCCCACCAAATCAGGAATCTATAAGACTTATTGTACCAAGTTCAACATAGGATGAACAACAAGAAACATAAGAATATTATAGATATATAATTTCAACAACAAGTAAAATCACTATTAGCAGTATATTTTTGGCAAGTAAACAATTTTGAGATAAGACAAATATCGACCCAGCAAATATTAGAAATATAAACATAAAATATGTTTACGAAAAAAGCAGAAACACTTTTATTACTGGTTTATATAATATAATATTATAACATGTTTGTGTTTCTGCTTTTTTGTAAACATATTTTGTGTTTATATTTCTGTTTATATCATGTTCATTTGTCCTGTGGTTTTGTTTAATGTTATTATTTGTTAATACTTGACCACTTGACGTCGGCGTAGATCCACATCGAAACGTAGTGAGTTCTTAACCAAAAATAAAAAATATTATTCGTGAGCTCAGATCGTAAGTTTTATTCTGACTGGGGAATCATCAATAGCTTTTATAGTTTTATTAAAAATTAACATGTATTGAATTCAACTTCGGGAAAATGAAATAAAATAAGCAACCCTTTTGATTTCGGATGAGTAAATAAAGATGAAAAAAATTCCATTATTTTAACAAAACCAAGTTTGAATTATTTAATATTTTTAGTCGCTATTCGTGTATACACAAACTTCTTTTTATAAAATAAAAATTGTAAGAGTTGAAAAAAACCCACTGAATTCACGATTTATTGTTTTCTATTAATTTTTTATTAATGTAGACATAAATTGAGAAAGTGAAACAAAAAATGGTAAAAATTGTTTATCGACCGCTTCGTTTGCGACTCATTGGAAGGAAAGTAAAAAAAAAAAAAAAATGAAAATAAGAAACAAGCAGGAGCGAAGTGAATACGGGAAACAGGTTCGCTCCCTTATTTCAACCTTGACGCTGTTGAATGGGCGCTTTGGCGCTTTTGTGCAGGAAGGTTCAACAACCAGCAGTCGCTGCTTTTCCCACGACTCACATCAAATGGATTTCGAACACGTGCGCATGATCATCTCATAGAATCCAACACTCGCTCCTTTTACACCCGCTAATCATGTGGTGAACCATTTTCGAATTGTTGGTTCCAATAATTAAATAAACTAATTAAATTTTATTTCGTCAAAAAAAGCAGCTGCAATCTGCATGTGACCGTGTGGAGGACAATAAAATAATTCACTCTCCGGAAACAAGCAAGGGACCATCCCATCAATTCCGATCAAGGGCCCTAAGGCAGAGGCGGATAAAATACTTATAAAAGAAATTATTTGATAAATATGTAGCCTTATCCATTTATTATTCCAGAATAAATAAAAGTTATTATGGTCAGCAAAAATTCGAGATTAATGATATCAAAACAAAAGTACGTTAGTAGAATGAAAAAGGACGAATGAAATATTAAATGACTTGTTCCCTCCCGTCTATGGAAAATCCTCCACTTACCGGAGGAAAACCGGAGGAAAACCCGGCCCAGGGATAATGTATTCAGCCGTGTGGCGTACAATTGGAAATAAACTGTTACAATTAAAAAGGATAAAAAAACAATTAGTACAAACATTTCGACGTTAGTTCAATAATAATAATAATAAATTTAGTGTCAAATAAAACAGTTACAAACTGCGTATGACCACGTGGAGGACAATAAACTAATTTACTCTCCGGAAGCGAGCAAGGGACGTATCCCATCAATTCCAATGAAGAGACCAAGGGTGGCGGCGGATTGAAGAAAGACACGAATGAAAAATTAACTTCGTGTCATAAAAATACCAACCAATTTTTATATTATAAAAAAACAAACAAAAGATAGTTCACAAGTACGTAATATATCGAATTATAGATAATTCGGAATTTATTCTTTGTAAATTGCAACTATTAAAATAACTAAATTCGATTAATTATTTCAATAGACCACCGCCCCTATGCAAGTTCCAAGGGAACCTGTATATAAAAACCTCCTCCTCAACCCGAAGGAAAACCGGAGAAAAACCCGAGTCCAAGCGGACTGAAGCATGAAGCAGTTGAGGGAACCTCGGGATCAGATTTTTTTAAATAGCACTTTCCATGTACGTGACGAATCCTCGTCATTGGAAGAAAAGTTTATCAGATACAGTTTGATAGTCTGAAGGTGTAGATACTTCAATTTATGAAGTAGTTTAGAAGAGCGCTGTACAGCTTCGATGACAGTAGGTTACTTTGCCTTTTACACCTTTTCAAATTATTTCATTATCTCCCGACACAAAATTCTGATACTCTTCTACTGGTTTAAGTCGCATTGTATCGAAAGCATTTGTTGGAGGCTTAAATATTTTAAATTTTAATGTTGAAAATTTTTGTGTAACACTTAAATAGAATATCTCTGGAGCGTAAATTAGGTTATTCCCAATAATCTGATGCAGATTTTACTGAATTGTTAGATTCATTAATGAATTTGAACTGCAAAAGAATTCTTTTATTTCATTAATGCTTTTGTTGTTAGTACAGTTATTTATAAGTTATCTTTTTATTATAATCAAATCAATTTAAGATCTATAATTTTTTGTTAAGAAATTTTAATTGTTGAACTGGAAATATTTCAAATGGAATTTTTCTTTGTATACCAAAAATCTCTTATATAACTATTATAAATGGTGTCACATAATAAATTTAAAATTAAAAGTCATTTTTCTCCGAACCGTTAACAATATAGGGGGAACAGATGTCTGTGAATGTATTCGATCCGATATTTTTAATCGTTTCTCACCCCCATTCATAATAAATAATATCAAGAATAATTTCCGCGTTTGGAAGAATACGAAGGACGTTTTGTGACGCAGAACTGGTTGAATATACAAAGTTTTTTAAAAAAAAAGTCCCTCTAATTATTCAGATATTTATTTTAATATATCAATTGGAAGATAAGATTTGATATTTTACTTTCTTTACCGTCGTAATTAGTTAAATGAAATACAGAATGGGAGATTTACGTCTTCTTAAATACGAACAGCACCTTTTGTGATTAAAACACTCGAAGCGTTTCCACAACAATTGAACAATTGAACATGATATGAAACATAATAAATATAAACACAAAATATGTTTACGGAAAAGAAGAAACTCCACAAACATGTTATAATATCCCGTTGTATATACCAGATAGCCTTTATGTGTCTGTGCGTAAATACAAACTTCCGTGTGTATTTTTTATAAATAACAATTCTGATATGCAACGTTTGTAATAATGAACTTCTTTGTCCACTAATAATACCTCATCACAATGCATCAAGTGATCATTGTTATTGCAATGCGAGGTTTCTAAATTTTGTTCAATTGATTTTAAATTTTGTCATGTTTCCTGTAATGATTTGAACCACGTGACGACGAGTTTATACGAAAGTCGAGTTTTTATTACAAAAAACATAATTTTGTATTCGTCTTTTGCATCATGTATTAAATTTATTATATAATCGACGTTAATTGTAGTAGAAGTTGTAATTAGTTGTCTACTCGACTCGTGTGAAGGAGTCCACACAAGTTTTTCTCTGGTTTTCCTTCGGGTGGAAGGGGATTTCTTATACAGACTCTCTAAATTCTTGTCTAAGGGCGTTGTCTATTGAAATATTAAATCCGCGAATTTTGTGTTATTTTAATCTTTATAAACAATATTTTCCAAATCTATAGCATGATAATAATACTAACTTCTGAATTTTTGTGTGTGTTTTATTAAATACAAATTTGTTGGCATTCTTTTTCTAAAATAAGATGTAAGGAGTGTGTTAAAATGTTATTTCCACCTGTGACGTAGAGCCCTTGATATAAAATGATGGGATGGTCCCTTGCTTGCTTCCGGAGAGTAAATTAATTTATTGTCCTCCACATGGTCATACGCAGTTTGTACTGTTTTTTGACAATAAATTTATCCCCATCCTAGCCCGGGTTTTGCTCCGGTTTTCCTTCGGGTGGAGGCGGATTTATTATACAGGTTCTCCAGGCTTTGTCTAGGGGCGTGTTTATTGTAACAATAAATCGTGAATTTAGTGTTATTTCAAATCGTAAACTCTATACTCAAAATAATCTATAGTTCGATAATAATTTGTACATCTAAATTTTTTGCGTTACATTACAAACATGTTGCTATTCTATTGGCATTATAACACGAAGCTAACTTTTTATCTTATCTAGGAATTTTTGCTGAAATTTTTAAATCCGCCTCTGCCTTAGGGCCCTTGATCGGAATTGATGGGATGGTACCTTGCTTGCTTCCGGAGAGTAAATTAGTTTATTGTCCTCCGCGTGGTCACATGACGCAGTTTGTAACTGCTTTCTTTGGCAATTCACTTATTATTATTATTATTATTGTTATTGATTTGTGGAACATTGAGGCAGGAGACTAGTCTCTTCTGTTTCGCGACTAGTGTGGGATTTTCCGTGTGGGTAGAACTCGTGTCACTGTTATGATTGAATGGAGGGTGTGTCTTGTAGCAACAGAGATCCTTTTTGCTTCCGTGCCCAGCTATTCCGGGAGCCGCTACGCTTGCTGGTGGAATAGCACGACTGATGCCCAGCCCCCAAACTGATTGATGGATGGATTCGCACTCCACTACTTCCAGAAGCTTNAATAGCACGACTGATGCCCAGCCCCCAAACTGATTGATGGATGGATTCGCACTCCACTACTTCCAGAAGCTTCTTTCTCGTGACCTGCCTTCTCACAAGCACCGATTTCTGTACTTTATGAGTTTTTCCATTATTAGACATTAAAAAACCTTGAAAATATTGTTTCGATGTCTTGTCGTGCCAGGTCGTAAAATTGTTATATTAAATGATCGCCTCACAATCTTTGATGTCTGGATCAAAAAAGTAATTGCCATGTTCATTTTCCTGAAAAGAACAACAACAACAACAAAAAAACGATATCGGAAGAAAAAATCATTTGTTTGAAGTGTACCCATTAAATGTTTCACAGAGAAAGGTTCTGCTAAGACTCAAATNAATAATAATAATAATAATAATCAACCTTTTTTCTTTTGTCCACGCGTATCTTGAGCGTCGGTGAGATCGGAGCCGTGGGGAAGGCAGGTCCCATCAAGTCATTATCTTCGCAATCAGATGTTAGGAATTTATGGAAGGATAGAAGTAGTGTTCCAAATGGAACAGTATAGAAAAGAGATTATTAGCCGGGTGCACTTGAAATCATTAATGTGGTTTTCCTCACAGTGTGAAAGTGCATATTTTTTTCTTGTTTATTCAATGAATTTCCATTTTTACTTAGAATTAGTAAAAAGGAGAAATTTCTATACTGACGAATACGCAAAAAGAAAAAGAAATCACTACATAACTCGACAAAGTTTCCAATCCATCCATCTTCACGGTTAAAATGCAAAATAAAAATATATCTACTATCTACGGCAGTATCTACCCAAAAACTCCATCACAATAGTTGCTAAGGAAAAGAACTAGTGGTGTAAAACCATTGCACATACTTTCTCGTATACGTTTTTTCCAACCTACAGTGACAAAAAAGTATTGTGTAAATGTAATTTCGTTGTAAACAGGAATTGATGTATTTTCGTATCTGCAGTGCGTTCGCTGTCCTCCTCTGTATTTTCTCATTATCATATCTTTCATTTCAGTTTACGAAAAGTGTATTCTACTTCTGCTTGGTCCATTTACACAGCTAAATATTATTCAAGCTCCTTGAAACAGGAGACTAATGTGAAAGTGTAGCGGACAGAAATTATTCTACTGCGTCTCTACCAAACTTTCAAGCGAAATACTGCTAATGCTGATGTATACTAATTGTACCTTACGAACAAAAAATTTAAGCAAAATCGTTGTAGTCGGTTTTGAGAAATATTCGAAAAAGTACTTTGACTTTCATGCAAATTAAATATATTCATCCATTTACTCAGAATCGGTGCGCACAGACGGACGGTCGTTATACCAAAAATTATTTTTCTGAATCAAGGATAACCAAAACGGATATATGCACTTGTACTGATATATGCATTCGGAAGAAGAAATAAACTGATGTGAAAGCCCTTAGCTTCGACTTGTCCAACATTATTTTCGGACGGTCCCAAAGTATTTTTTTAGAATGTAACTTTTTGTCAATATCTCGCTGTGAAATTTTTTTCACGTGAAAAAATATTTTTTAAGTTTATAAATTTTTATAGACTTTATGAACAATTTATAAATTCAAATAGGCAACCACATTATTCACTGTGTGAATGAATGTCTCTATAAAAAGATGATATTTCTATAGTGTTGACATTGTCATTGAATTGTGCCAGTTCTTATGACATAAAAGTTTTTACTTTCTCATATAGACACTTTTGTAATCGTGAAAAAATTCGATAGCGAGATTTCGACGGAAATATTCGTTTTGGCAATCCCTGGTTCTGAAAAAGTATTTCTTGACATAATATTCGTCCGTCTGTGCGCAGCGATTCTGTGTAAACGGATGAACCAATTTAATTTGCATTTCTTATTTACGATAGAATTTACTTGTTGTCGATGCACGTGCTCTAATTACTTTTTTACTTTAAAACAAAGGGAACTTCACATGAAGGTCACAGTACTCTTTCGAATATTTCTCAAAAACGGCTCCAACGATTTTGCTTAAATTTTCTGTACGTCAAGTAGAATTAATATGAATTACGTCCGCATTTGTGGTGTTGCGCTTGAAAGTTTGGTATAGACGCAGTAAAATAATTTCTGTCTGCTACACTTACACATTAGTTTACTGTTTCAAGAAGCATGAATAATATTTAGAAGTGTAAATGGACCAAGCAGAAGTAGAATACGCTTTTCGTAACCTGAAATGAAAAATATGATAATGATTTCATGTTTTGAGATAATATTCTTAATTTTTTTACTCTCAAATTTCAAATAAAAGATAGTAATAAGTTCTTCTAGTGACTTTGAGCTTCAATAGAGCACTGGAAGACTACCAAAATATAGAGTAACACGAGAGAAATGACCCTTTCACTCTATGCTGCAGACGGAGAGGTGTTCATGAGAAAGTGTGTGCAATGTTCTTGCACAGTTTTTAGAATGGAACTTATTGTGAATATCTTGCTATAATATTCCTTCAGGTGAAAAAATATTTTTTTAAGTGAGTATCCCGATTCATAAATTAAAATTGGCTACCACATTATTCACTGTTTGAATGTATGTCTGTGTAAAAAATAAGATATTTCTGAAGTACTGACATTGTTATTGACTTGTTCAGTTCTTATAACATCAAGGTTCTTTTTGTTTGTGTACCCTCTTGTGATATATAGTAGGGATAACATTGGTGTTGAATGGTTGTTCATCAGAAACAATCATATGTTTTGTCACCCTTTCATTCTTTGTCGAGGCACAATAACAGGATTACAATAATACATTATAAATGAAAGAAATTAAAATTCTAAATAAGGTGATAATATACTTTGATCAAAGGGAGGAAAAGTTCATAACGTTATTTAATAATTTTAAACTTTGTGAAAATAATTTTTAGCACAAGATGAGGAGAAAGGAATTATAAGTAATAAATTTTAATTTGAAGAAATAGAATTTAAACTTTATGTAAGGTGGAAATTTGTCCTGAAAGAGGTTAATGTTATTTGTTATCGTGACCAGGGGTTTTCTTCGGTTTTCATCCGGACAGTGGCGGATTTTCCATAGTTGAGATTGTCATTTAATGCTTTTGTTGTTATGGATATCAAATTTTTATTTCACGCGATATCTACGATTTTTCATAACACTTAAATCATTTTTATAACCTCTCCCCTTGGACCCCGGAATTGATGGACTGGACCCTTGTTTACTTCCGGAGAGTAACTTAGTTTGTTATCCCCCACGTGGTCACATGACGCAGTTCGCAACATCTTTTTTGACAATCAATTTATTTATTTGTCTTGTGATACATTTAAACTCTTCGTGTAAGGTCTTTAATTTAAAAGTCAGTGTAAAATACTTACGAGCTCAGGTTCATCTCTAGTGGCTCCTGAATCATTCGTATTGGATCGAGATGATGTCGAAACTGCTGCTCGTCCATCCGTGACGTGATACCCCTCCACGACCGCGTACAATGGAGGAGAGACCCTCCCTCCATCCTCGCCCTCCATTGCCAGCGTCAAAGGCACCACACCCTCGTTACTCGCGGCATAAAGCGAAACAGACGGACAGAAAGACGGCCTCCTCATCTATATAGATTGCTTCTCCAATGTACAAGATCAAGTTCATTCAAAGGAGATTTTGACGAGGCGAGGCGAACATACAACAGCTCAGTTCATTACGGTCTCCTTTTCATACATAGGAGTAACTTTTTTCCTTCTTTCATCGTAGTATTTGTAAATAGGAAGGAAATGTAGCGAAGTGCTATTGAAGCTCATCTACATGAAGCGATAAGAATGAAGAGTTGGGTGGTAGGAGCTATTGTTAGTAGGTGGGTTTACCAACAACTTGCTCCACGTGGGGAGAGTGGAAGTAGGAGATTGATACAAGAAAGAGGGTTCCCTTCTCAGTAGACGCAGGGACGTTAATGTGAAAAGCTACAATTTTTTTCTGGCCTCGCCGGGCAAGCATGCTTGTCCCTGAGTTACAAGAGTAGAGCTAAGAAAACGCACGTGTCGAGATGAGAAAATCATCAAATCGTAAGGAAAACTGTCCATCAAGCAAAAGGTGTGATACTTGAACTTCAACTTGAACTTAACTGATGTGACTTAATTTTTGTTGTTTTCTCGCGTTTCCTTTGCGTGATCCGTATGATGAGATACTCTGACAATAGTTTGAAACTATCGATAGTTAGTGTAAAGTAAAAATAAGAAAGTATAAATTTATTGTCGTAGTAGCAGTTACAAACTACATATGACCACGTGGAGGACAATAAACTAATTTACTTTCCGGAAACAAGCGAGGGACCATCCCATCAATTCCGATCAAGAGCCCTAAGGCAGAGGCGGATTCAAAAAAAAATCAGCAAAAGTTCCTAGATAAGATAAAAAGTTAGCTACGAGTTATAATACTAATAGAATGTCAATATGTTTGTAATTTGACGTAAAAAATTTACATGTACAAATTATTATCGAACTATAGATTATTCTGAGTATAGTGTTTGCAAATCATAAGAGTTGAAACAAAACACTAAATTCACGATTTATTGTTACAATAGACGATCGGAGCCGCAGTTCTGTGTAAACGCAGTAGTCGTTGCAGATAATTTGCAAAAGCTGAGTGAATTAGCCATGTACGATTTATCTTTGTCTCCGATTAGTCTATTGGTAAAATTTCTGACTGTTGTATTGTCTCTCGTGACAACCCTATTAACGTCTTCGACTACCTCATTAGTCAAAGAACTCACGTGTCATTCTGAAATATTCTGCCTCAAGCTGAAACACGATTCATTTGTGATGAACCGCAGTTCTCAAAGTCCGCAAAGACTCGATTGTGCTTCAATCGCGCATTTGACGTTTAGTTCTTGTCAGATCAACGATCCTAAACCGTAGGTCATGTGACTGTGCCAATATGGCATCTACCTAACTCAAATTGCAAACACCTACGAATTCAAGTTATATCCAAATAAATATTAATAGAATTCACAAAAGTGACTATATTTGCTGTAAAAAAATACAAATTGATAGCACTGAGACACAAGATGATTTTGCTTCCACACACGAGAAAAACGAACAGAATGGCGAGAGCAAGTGCGTTGAGTTGACGACCGATGTTGGCGGTAGATTTAAGTTTTCAGAAATTCTAATGTCCTGCCAACATAATCATTACAAATATCATCACTCTTATGGACGATGGCGAAGGAAATGTGTTGGCAACACTGTTCACAAGCGCTATACCAACATGAAGCCAACATTAGACTGACAATAAATATATAAATAATTTATTGTCAAGAGCACTGTTGCCAACTGCCTAAGACAAAGTCGAGGACAACGAAGTAATTTACGATAAACTAATATACCCATGCATTTTCGTTCATGATTCTTTTTCTTGTTAAATATCCTGAAACGAAGAAATATATTACTTCGAATACAGTTCCTTCCACAATACACTATACTCAGAATAATCTATAGTTCGATAATAACTTGTACATGTAAATTTACAAACATATTGACATTATATATGCATTATAACACGCAGCTAACGTTTTATCTTTTCTAGGAACTTTTGCTGAAATTTTTTTGAATCCGCCTCTGCCTTAAGGCCCTTGATCGGAATTGATGGGATGGTCCCTCGCTTGCTTCCGGAGAGTAAATTAGTTTATTGTCCTCCACCTGGTCATACACAGTTTGTACTGTTTTTTTGACAATAAATTTATTGTTTATTATTATTATAAAAGCGACTTCCGTCCGCGTGACATTGCTCGCATTAATATTCGGAAATAATACAAAGTTTGAAAAATAACTTCATAATTTTTTTTAATAGTTTCTCAACTATTTGCGAATACAAATTATCTCATTATCATTTATTTATAGAATAAATTCGTAAAGTTCCTATGTGTCTTTCATTGCCGCTACTAGAGAGCGGTGAAGTCGGGGTTTAGACATTTATCGCGGGAGGTTGTCCGATGTGATGGTGAAGGGAAAGTTTTAGCGCGCGAGGAATTATAATAAATAAATTTATTGTCAAAAAAACGCAGTACAAACTGCGTATGACCGCGTGGAGGACAATAAACTAATTTACTTTCCGGAAAGAAGCGAGGGACCATCCCATCAATTCCGATCAAGGGCCCTAAGGCAGAGGCGGATTCAAAAATTTCAGCAAAAGTTCCTAGATAAGATAAAAAGGTAGCTGCGAGTTATAATACATATATAATGTCAATATGTTTGTAATTTAATTAGACTTATTCGTTGTCGATCTTAATCACTGATGCGTGAAAGATTTTCATCGGAGCATTCAAACAGTGTTGGTACCCCTGAGAACGTAAGCAGCGTGATTTATCTTCCATTTATTTTTACAGCACATAAACATTGTTGTTCTTAAGACACGTCTCAGTATTGAAAATTGTGTTTATTCATCAGAATGAAAGTTTGCTGAATCATTTTTATACGAGATAGCAGTTAAGTTTTTAAACTCTTTTAATCTTCCTCGTTTTTTAAAATGTGTGACAATTATTTGAAAACGTACAGTGTGTGTTTTAGTACTGATAAAACCCTGAAAATGAAGTTATAGATGCAATACCGCAATAAATAAGAGAATTTTTACGAAACATATTTTAACCCAAGATTTTTTTAGTGCAAGTTTTAGTATTTGCATATAGAGAAACAAAACCTCGTCGTTTCTTTTTAATTCGCAAACAATGGCGGCGACTGCACCACTTATGACGCAGTAGCTATTCGACGATTGACTGTCCTCTACGCTTATACGCTTCCTAGAGTTGAATGGACGCATCTGAGTGCACTATAGAGTCCTCGCTGGCGAAGCGCCGAATAAGGACGGACGCCTGCACTTCTACTTCTCCAACCTCGTGGTGCTGTCTTGTTTTTTTTTGTTTTTTTTTGTTTTTTTTTGCACTTTTCCGCTAACAGAACAAAAGACTGCGAAACACAGAAAACACACAGAGTTTACAAAATCTAACGCTCCTCGTCATATTACAGGCATGGGGAAATACTGACGTTATCTGCCCTTGTATTGGATCCTGTGGCCATCTGTATTTGCATAGCGTACCTTGGAGCTACGTATACGTTATCCACATACAAGTTACTTCTGCGCATGCTCAGAATTTAGTGGTACACTAACGCTCCTATGAGTGATGTCATGGCGAATTGAGGTCTGGAATTGAGGTTATGTTGATACGCGAGAGATTTGTTGGTTATGTGTGCCGTATGAGCACGTGCCGGTGTTCTCACACTTCAGTTTACTTGTGTACGCTTACATACAAGTCGTTTGTTTGGCTTTACAATTTTCAATATGATTTGAGTAGAAAGTACGCCAAGCAAAATGCATCGATTGCATTCGTTCTTTCCATGTTCGTTACGCACTTAACGTTATCAACGTAGCGGATATGCTAGGAAGCGTGTACGTTACGCAAAAACTCTCTATTAATATTACAAAGTGGATTTCACAATAAAAACATCGGCCACGTTTCAAAAATACATTTGATTTTTTTTTTTTACTTTTGATGTTAAAGGCACAGGTAAACTTTTAACTATTCGCAAAAATAATGCTCCTTGAACTTCATTATGTTTTGGGGAGAATCAGAAAACGATTAACACGAAATCAATCATAAACAATATGATAAGCAACTTACTACAGTTTTCTCGTTAAGAATATCGAGATTCACGCGAAGACACGAACTTTCTTTCCGGCAATGTGACACAAACGATTTACTCAGAACTATAGAAACTCCTTGAAAGTTATAGAAACTCCATTTACTTTCTAGTATTGTAGTCTATACTGTGGTAAAGAAATTTTGAGTGATTAAACACATAAAAATTTAATTTGAACATCTACCGTATGAGCAATATAAATCTTTTTTAAACAATTCTTCATCTTTCTCCATTAATTTTTTTTATCAATGTACCTAATTTTGAAGAAGTTACGGTTTGAAGTATCATTGAAATTTTATCAATTTTCGGAAGATCAGCAATAGTAAAGGAAAATGACAGCCAAGTATAATTAAATAGTATTTTGTGGACAATTATTGCAAAACAATTTGGAAACATTTTTTAGTAACAGTATTTTTTTGACTCTGTTTCCTTCAACTTATCAGCGAAAAACAGTTGAAAATCTTATGACTACATTGAAGAAAATATTTACTCTCCAGATAATTCTTTTTCGAACTTAAATGTGTAATTTTTCATGTTTGCTAACAGACATGTTTGTTAATGTTCAACGTATCACATGTGACCACATTTCATTAAAAAGGAACGAAACAATCTGTGAAATAGCGACGACATTGAATCAACAGCTTTTACTTGCAAAGAGTATCTTCTGCAAAACTATTATGCCAAGATAGATTATACTTTCGCTGTTCTCTCCATTCGCAGAGTCCTGGGTTCTGGTTCGTCTGAACAAGCGATGGTGCTGCTGTTGTGGCGAAGAGGGCAACCAGTTCATTTCTCGCAGTAAAAACAAGTTCAGTCCTTGTTTGGAGTGATTCGTGTCGCCGTGGAGACGATGTCGGGTTGGATAGAGGACGTCTCGCTCCGATTGATAGAGGAGACGATTGCTCAATGAAATAAAGTTACGCATTTCACATGAAGATACCCTTTTAGCGTACTTACTCCTTTATACATTACAATATAAATGAAAACATGTTTTTATAATTCTAAAGATTTAAAATATTTTTAAAAAAAAAGATATGTACTATTGAATTTTTCCGGCATGAAATAATATAAATTTGTTGATGAGGATCAAAATATTGCGTTATAAATAAATATAACCCATTAGTTTTATCGTCCATGCCGGTCCAATGGATCGAAAATGGCGTCTGAGGTCAGGTTCTTAAGAACTGAGATCATTTAGGGAAGAAAGAAAACTTATACTGGAAAGAACTCGCGTGTTTCCCTATGTTTCATCAGGGGTTTCTGTATTCGATGATATTTTCATCACTGTCCCTTGCTTTGAGTTAAACTATTTCATACATGTAGTGAACAATGTGGTTAAGATGAGCTACGTAAGAAGAAGGATTCGATCTGCATATTCCAACAGATGATCAGAAACAGAGAGAAGACTGTATTATTGTATAACAAATCCTAATGAAGGATAAAACATTATCCGAAATGATGACGAATTTGTTCGTTTTTTCCCTTCCATATAGAATCCTCGAGAGAGAATGGAATTAATTGAAAACTGTCAAGAAGTATTTTCAAAGGAAAATATTGTCTCTCTTTCTACGTGTGTTTTCGACACAATGTTTTCGTCCGAAATAGAAAACTCTTTCAAAACCTCACCGTCTCCTAACAAATATTTAACTTTATAATTAACGACTTACTTAATCCGTATCACACGGACTTATATTTCTGAGAGTGAGACATCGCGAATCGCCAAAGGAAATGAGTTCACTATGCCTTTACACCGCACGACGCCAAATACGGTTTATTGGCGCTGGGTTGTTGGCGCGCGCGTGTGTGCACCGACGATTACATTATGACTCGTCGACCTCCATTAAGCGAACCACTCCTCGACGACCAAAGGGCTAATGGGCTAATCTCCCATTTACGTATCTTTTTCATTTCGGATGTCTTCTCTGACTATGAAATACAGAGAGTGCATAAGGATGATAGGATAATGATATACAAATTAATTACAAACGTCATCTGATTGGTTGGAGCCCTTGTATCTTCTTTTTTCTCTTGTAGTATTCGTAAATGGGAAACGTAGCAAAGTGCTATTGAAGCTTATCTACATGGAGCGATAGGAGGTAGGAGGGTAGAGGCTATTGTTAGTAGGTTTATCAACAACTTGGCCCACGTGGAGTGAGTGGATACTTTAGAAGGAAGGAGGGTTCGCTTTTCAGTAGTCGCAGCTCAATGAATGTAAACAGCTACAATCTTTTTTTTCTGACCCCACCGGGATTTGAACCCGGAATGACTTTAGGTGGTGAGCAACTACGGTATCACCTGAGCCACCGGAGAGGATTTTGTATCTTACGATTCAATATGAAACAATGAAACACAGAAGTATCCGAAATTGGAATGTCACGTCCAAAGATTTTGAAAAATCCTCTGAATCCATCCTTCACTCCTCTAAAATAAAACGAATATAATAGAGTTAAAGAAATTTGAAGAAAATTTCGGGATTCAATAAAATACTAAGAACAAAACTTGTGTAACTGTCAACGCAGTTGGATGACTGTAACTTTAATCTCCTCCACATTGAACCACAAATGACTTAAAATCAGTTATCTGCCACGTATCTTAAAATAATCACCGTGACACACATGTATAATTCCGAAGTAAAATTTCTCAATCCATATTATTTTCCTCCAAGCTTTAAATAGATGAATCCACAGCTTCCATTTTTCTTTCTTCCATTCCAAATGCATCAGTGTGTATCTTGAAATTGTGCGAGTTTGTTAGTAAACATTGCTTTTTCTCTCAATAACTTCGAATTTCTTGCCTGTATTTTGAGAACTAAAGAGTTATAACATCCTGTAGTTTTCATTTCTAGAAGAGTTTAAATGGGCTGCACAGCCTCAAAAAATGGGAGCTTGAATCTTATGAATCGTAGAATGCTCACTGAGAATTTCAACTACTTTGAAGAGATAATAAATCGAAGTATATATAATTATACATATACTATATATATTCAGAATAATCTATAGTTCGATAATAATTTGTACGTATATCCGAATTGATGGGATGGTCCCTCCCTTGCTTCGGAGTTCTTAAACTAGACAGTTCCCTGATGGTCAGAAAGTCGGGCAAGGGATTAAAAATTTTGGGTACCATCAAACTCGACAGATTCTACCTGCTCTAATGGCTCGCCACCCGCTGCGCCCCCTCCTGCCAACCCGTCGACCTGCCGCTAATGCATTTCATGGGTCACTTACTGGAGAGTTATTTAAAGTGCTATTCATTAAACATTTTTATTCCCATTATCTTAAATTTTTTTGAATTCTACACATAATTGCAATAAAAATGAGCCCAAACACGACGTATTTATGACATTACTGAGTTTTAAGCTTCTGTTAACATGGAATATAAAAAGTATTGTAATCGTGAAAAATAAACGGTCGCGAAATTTTGACCAATATATCAGTTTTGGCAGCCTCTGATTCCGAGAACAATGTGCGTAGAATTCCAATTATAATTTTCTTGAAGCTTTCATGAAACATATGATTGAAAGGAAAACAATTATTTTGTGTATCGTACTACAGTAAATGCGTTGATTCTAGATAGTGTATCTACGTTCGGCACTTCGGGTTTCAGAACCAAACGCTTAGGATTTGGAGAACTTTTTGGCTCCGGTTTTATTTTTGACACAATGTGTAATTCCCTTTGTATCATGAAATGTGCTTTTTATGCAGCTTATGATACGAATGAAACAATAAGACAGATCTTTGTAACAGCAGGTTTGGTTATTCGTCTGAATGTCAAAAATTAAAGGTTTAACCGCTAAGAAAGCTTAGATTTAAATTCGATTTTTCGTCAAAATATTTTTTTCAACCATGAAAGTTCTTTTATCTTCATAATTAGGGTATTTTCTCATGAATTTGCTTCTTTATTGTTGAATTTCTGTTGTTAGTAATGTATGTGCTGGTGTTGACTACAAGAGAGCCATTGTTCACATGTTTTCGGGGTTCGACACAAAAAATTAAGAAATATAAGAACAAAAAATATATATAAATAAGAATAATATTTAAGAACAAATTCTATAAAAAATTCTACATCACTGATGTTTGGAAACTTTGAATTCTAGAATTCTCAAGCAATTCTCTGAATAATAGAGTTAAGTTTCCAAATCCAGTCACGTTATGTATCTTAGAGAGAAAATATCCTAGTATGTGTTATATTTTACTGTAGCTATTTTGTATAAAATATATCAGATGCTTCTCTAATATCATAAAGAATTCATTCATGTTCAAATAAAATTTATTCTTTTTAGCAGCAGCTCGATAATTTTTAATTTAAATAATTGCCAGGAAAACAAGAAAGGAGAGGAAAGAACGAAGCTGTAGGTTCACATTTCAACAATTAACTCAAACAAAAATAAATTACTAAGATTTTCTAAAATGCTCTTTCTTCATTTTTCCTATTATAACTTGATAATACATTTTTAGAACGAAACATCACTGTACCTAAATAATGTAACATTAAATTTCTAACAAATTATGTTCTGTGTCATTTTGTCGTCAGACAAACGGATAAGACTTGAGAGCGCAATTATACAATGGATCAAAGAATTTATCTTTTCCGTATTTTGTTTATAACTTGAGAACTATTTACTTTTAGAGAAAACGTCTTATACGAAAATGAAATTTATTGAACGTGCAACAAAATGTGTTTTTCGGAGTATTTTTTTTGTGACTATCTGTTTATCCGCTTGTGCGCGTTGAACTTAAATACACATCTATGTAGTAGAGTCAACGTGTACTTTTTTCCTTACATGGTGTCTGTGGTCCAAATACGGTTCGAGTTCTGGTCTTTAACTCTTGTAAATTCACAGAATTGAAAAAATGACATAGCATTTTATTTCTAAAACCCATTGCTTCAAAGTTAAAATCCATGCAAACTGAGAATTGTTGAATTTTTTATTTGTGGTACTTCGGTCGAGGTCGAGAATTTCGTTTGATCTCATAAAAAAATCAGAACTTTACCCTCCTCTGTTTGATGCAATTAAATAAAACACGTATCGACTCTTCGACTTAGATGTGCTCAAAACTTCCTCGCACAGAAGAGGATAAACAGATTGTCAGAAAGAAAATCCAGGATGACGCGCTTTGTAGGACGTTTAATGTATTTCATTTTCGTATGAAGATATTTTCTCTAAAAGTTTCTAGTTCTCTAGTCATAATTCAGTTAGAACCATTGTAGAATTTTTATCAATTTAATCAAGCATTTTCTGTTCGTCTGGTGACAAAACGGAAAGCAATTTGTTAGAAATTTGATGTATATTTTTTCTGTTTAAGAATATTTCGTTCTAAAAATGCAAAAATAAAAAGAAGAGAAACCCCCCCCTTTTTTTCCCCCCCTTGACATTTCTTCTTTTGGCCACCCCTGATTGCTGGACTAATAATCAAATGAGCATTTGATGCCAGTAAGGTCGTGATTGGTATCATTTTTCATCATTTTAAGCGTAGATTTCAATTATTCTATAACAACATCACAGTTTTTATAGAGAAAACAAAACTTCTTTTGTTGTACAGCCCACTTGTTTACTGAAAGAGCTGCCCATTGGTCCCATTGACTGGGAATTTACGGGGCGGGCACAGGTAGACCGGCGTAGACCTAATCCTTAAGGAAGTGTCGAGTTTAATGGTGAAGGTATCCTTCTACTTGAGGAAGTGTCGAGTTTTAAGTACGCCCGCTTGCTTCCAGAGAGTACATTAGTTTATTGTCCTCCACATGGTCATACCCACTTTGTACTGCTTTTTTGACAATAAATTTATTATTATTATTATTATTATTATATTTTGGGCAAATAATTTAATTGCAATTTCAATGAGTTGTGTTATCTTTTTTTTTTCGTATTTTGGAAATCACGGATCCTATAGAATTTTACTTAAAATAAACTTTGTTTTTATTCATTGCTTATAGTCCGCGAATGTGAATTGTTTGTTTTGTCCAAAATAACTCGTCTTTTCAAATATGATTCAAAACATGATCAAATCCACTCGAGACTTTTGCTTCTACTTTACCCGTCTTTGTCCTCTGTTGAAGAAGCCTATTGTCCAGTCAATATGGTATTTAATAAATCAAGTGATATGACTGTGAATTTTTATATAGATTTTGATTTTTTTTTTGTTGAACAGAATCCTCTCTTTTGAAGTACATTCGGAACAAAAAATCGATTTCACTTAAGACTTCTCCCATGTTTTTTTACAGACTTACTAGACTGTACTTTTTCCCCTTCTATAAGGACAAAGAGAAGAAATGGGTTTTCACACAAGTTTCCCTTCTTCGATAAAACTGAAAACATTATTTCCTCCTCCCCAGTGGCGGATTAATGCGTGTGTGTGTGTGTGCTAGGGGGGGGATACTCCGCCCCCCCCCCATTGGACCTCAACTTATGACAGATAAAATAGAGGTTGATAAATGGCATACTTCGTAAAAGTGCTACCAGATTAATAATTGTTATTAGTTACAATTTTTATTGTCATTAATAATATTTGTTATTGTTATTAATAATACCAAGCAAATACCTTTAATAAATAATTCGTGTTGTTATTAACAATACCGGATTGTAAATTATTTATTTGATGCATTTTATGTAAAGGAAATGAAATGGTCTTGTAAAAACCATAATTTTGAAACAAAAATGATCCCCGGTTAATTACGATCTATAGATCCTACGATCTGGATAGATGTGTTGTGCCTAATACACTATAGAATCAGAAAATGGTCAGAAGTGAGGGAGAGAGTCGTCTTATAATCTTATTGAGGTTTTTTTTTATGAGGCATACCTCAACCGTCTACTCGTGTTCCCCTTTCAGCAGACACGCGGTGAATCACGTGACACCCAAGAATTGACTATACGCGAAAAGAGGAAAATAATGAAGATTGAATTGCGAAGAAAGTGAAAGAAGGATTTTTTTTTTCATTTACAACACCCCCTTCCAATTTCCTAATGGACTTAAGAGGGTGGTGAGATTTATTGGAAAGGTTTAAACGAGAAAGAGGAATTCAAGGAAGTGGACGGAGGATAAAGAAGAAAAACCGACCCAGGTTTCGAGAAGGGGAAAAGAGTATGCGGAAGGGCGCAATCGTTGCCCTAAGGGAAGCTCTGCGTTGGAAGCTCTTCTGCGACTGATTGGAGATGTGAGCTATGGATGAGGTGGTTGCATTTGCGGCTGAATGATGCTAACTTGTTCTCTTTCAAGGGAGTCCATAGGGACCAATTTTTTTTATGTTGGGATCTACGTCTAAGCTCCAACAAAATACGGCTTGTTACAAAGATCGACGCGCGAAATGAGAATCCAAAGCAATTTTTCTTTTCTTCAAATAAAAGACCCGGATTTGTTCTGTTTTACGTTCAGGAAGACAATAAAAAAAGCCTACAAGAACGTGACACTTGATAATTTTGTAATCAGTATGACGGAACTTGTTACTTTAGATAATTAATTGTTAAAACGCAGCTAAATAACAGTGGAAAAACTACATAGAAAAGTATACAAACTTCTGCCAGCAGTCTAATTTTGCTGTTAGCCTATATTTTATCCAATAATTTTTTTTTATAAAGGTCAATGGATTTCTCATGTCAAAAATTTCTTAAATACCGTTCTTATATTTTTTCCCATAGGGGTTTTGTTAAAAAATAATATCACTCTCTAAAGAAATGAAATAAATGCCATTACAAGGTAGTATGAAGGAAGTTGCTGGAATAGGAAGCGATATCATACTCCAGCTTATATGACATTAGAGTTTCCCATATAACTTCTGGTCCATTATTGAATCATTTCCTTCTGACAAGCTAATTCAAATCATATGAAGTGAGACTTAAAAAAATTATCAAAACAAAGAATCTCAAAAATTAAATAAATAATTCAAAAGTTACGATGTTTAATTGACGAACAGTATATGTTTTGTGATTTAAAAACTTTTGAAATCTAATCACTTGCCATTTAACTTGATGCCGTCAAATTGAAGAGGTTTAGCAACTTTCGAACCTCACCAACAGCAGCAAGGCTTGTCTCATTCAATGATGGCTCCACGCTTCTTCTCTCTTTGATGTTGTTTTTTACTTTTCTTATAATACGATTCGTTTACTGTAGAAAATCCCTCAAAATCATTTTCTTCCATCGCAAAGACAATTTCCCCACGAGACATTTTCTCGCGTTAGACGTAGTTCCCAAGTCGATTCGAAGAAGTGGAAATGGAAGAGACGGCTCTAGCGTTTGATTGATAAACGTTTTATTTGGTTTGGCAGCGGGAGATCTTCGCGCACAGTGGGTCAAACCCTCAGAGAGCATGCGCCGAAGTGGAAATGAAATTTGTGGCGTTGGGAATTTTAATCGGGACTAGAAAAAATTATTATTATTATTATTATATTAATTTTTATTTAGTTCTCTCAACTTGTGTTGGTTTTTCTCTCAGCAGTGGATTATTAAATCAAGTTCTGCTGGGAGGAAGAATCTATTTCAGGTCCAAGTTATTATTATTATTATTATTTAGGTTGTTATTATTATTGTACTACTGATGTATGGTAGCAATTAAATATTAAATTGTTGCTGAGCAATAAATGTAATGATAATGTATATGCTAATATTACACTAAATTGGATGTTGCTAAAAATGTCAAATAATATTATTAATTGTATATAATGCTAATAATGTTAAATGGAGTGAAACGTGAATACTAGGGAGACAGTATGAAATAGAAAAAAAAAAAAATTGTTACTCATACTTGGAATACAATCACAATTTGTCTCGAAATTACTCCAAATGGTAAAGTTTGTTTTAGAGAACACACAAAGAAAGTATCTGAATAGGCAAAAAATTTTCTTTTCTTATTATAAAATCCGTCCAAGTTCCTTTCTATAGCAATGAGGAGTTATCATCACATTTTACATTCACATTTTAAAAACATGGCACGTTAAATTCATAATTGTCATAGAAAAAATTAAAAAGAGGCAGAAATAAAAATTAAAAAGAAAAACAAGTGAGATTTGATAAAAGGAATGAAGTGGTTTAAACCAATCCGTTTAAAATGAATAAACTTTACTTTAAAACATACAGTTCGACTGATTGACTACAGTGTCACTAATTGAAATTCAGCTTTACTATGATGGTATGTGACTCCCAAAATCCTAGTATACCTAAAATTACTATAATTATATTACTAAAAACAAATTTTACTTTCTCTTTTGTTTATATATATATATATATATATATTTGTCAATCAATTTATTGTCAAAAAACAGTCNATAAACTAATTTACTCTCCGGAAGCAAGTAAGGGACCATCCCATCAATTCCGATCGAGGGCCCTAAGGCAGAGGCGGATTCAAAAAATTTCAGCAAAAATTCCTAGATAAGATAAAAAGTTACCTACGAGTTATAATACTAATAGAATATCAACATGTTTGTAATTTAACACAAAAAATTTAATTTTTTTTGGCCATTTGGTTCTTGTTTGTTTACGTTACTATCTTATTATATCCCTCATGATGATATTGTATACATGAAAACGTTGACAAGAAGAGATTGTAATTTTTTTTTTCATTGCGACCTCCTCTCAAGAAATTGTAGTCAAATAATTATCTTACTCTTTCATATTTCAGCGTTTGTGTTCACTGCGTGTGCTGTGGAACTGCGTGAGATCGAAAGGGAAAGGGAGAATTGAAGACCCTCCTTTAAAAATAAATCCCCAGTCTTTTATTTCGAAGCGATGCTCGTTCGTCACTTGTTTGAGCCTGAGTTAAACCGCGCACCGGAAGTCAAACGCGGAAGCTGTGAACGAGACAAAGTGTGAAGGGGATGAAAGACAAACTGTTAGGGGGTTGTTGAATAAAAGTATGCTGAGAGATCAAAGAGACTTTTTTTTCTCATTCTTCAAATAAAATGACTATTATTTTTTCATAGTAGTATTGGTGAATGGGAAGTGAAGCGTGCTATTGAAACTTACCTACATGGAGCGATAGGAGGTGGTGATAATAATACATTTAATAATAAATTTATTGTCAAAAAACAGTACAAACTGCGTATGACCACGTGGAGGACAATAAACTAATTTACTCTCCGGAAGCAAGCAAGGGACGTATTCCATCAATTCCGATCAAGGGCAATTCCTAAGTCAGAGGCGGATTCAAAAAATTTCAGGAAAAGTTCCTAGATAAGATAAAAAGTTAGCTGCGAGTTATAATACATATATAATGTCAATATGTTTGTAATTTAACGCAAATATGTTTGTAAATTTACATATATGAATAGGAAAACAGCTATATGAGAAGCTACAAATTTTATCTCGTCCCGGGATAACTTGATGACGAGCGAAAGCTCTCTGAGCATTTTGAACACTGCATGACGAGACTTATCTCTCGACACCATCACCTAGGGATCATCACGCACTCACTCCCAAATGCATTTGTGGAAGAAGGTGTTTAAATTTTCTAATCATTAAATCGTTTCTCCTAATGAAAGTTTACATTTTGGATTTTTATCTATGTGATGGTCCACTTTTATTTTGTTTAAACCACTGCACATTGTGGTTTAAACCACTCCAACAAAATACTCAAATATACCTCTTCGAAATTCAATTTTTTTGTGACATCACGCACAATTATTGTCATGAGTCTGCTTTCGTTCCAAAAATTTAAATACGATTACCCACTTAAACCACCTTTTAACCGGAAACACTTTTAGTGTGAATCGGAATAACTTCCGTCGAGTTCGCTGAGAAAACACCAATCACCGACATGAACTGGCGTTAACTTTGTTTTATTACACTCATTAATTAGAGCGGCAGTTCCCGACCTTTGAAGCATGAGATAATTCAAGCATGGCAGGCCCCTCGCAATTTTGTTCTATGTAAAATTTGCCAACTGTGAATTTGAGTATTTCTTTCTTTCAAGCTACTTTAACACACCTTGTTTGATATAATTTTAACGTTTGCTAACATAAATGAGAGATTCAATTTTGCAATAATTATTGTCGGTATATAAAACTTCCGATGATGCAGGTATTGTTAATTCCTTTTTATATTTCATCGTAGTTCTGTTGATTCTGATGCAATTCCTTTTTACATCCGTGTTGTTCTTGATCATTTTTCTTTCTTATCTTACGTTACCTCGACAACGGTTGTGCTCATCGTCTCTGTAAAACCCCATCCCGGTCCGGGTTTTTCTACAGTTTTCTTTCGGGTAGTGGCGGATTTTCCATGGGCGGGAATGTCATTAATACTTTTTTCTTTATTAATCTCGAATTTTTACTGCGCATAATATCTACTAATTATTTTAGAATAATAAATGGGTAACTACGTATTTTAAAGTAATTGCTTTTAAAAGTATTAAATCCTCCATTTACTTTGGATCCATGATCGGAATTGATGGGATGGTCCCTTTCTTGTTTCTGCGGAGTAAATTTGTTTATTGTTATACGCTTTGTTGGCGATAAAGTTTATTAATTTATATAACATTAAAATAACACACGTTTTAAACATCTTTTTAAATTGCTTAATTTAGTTAAATCAGAAGCTAAAGTATTGTCAAAAGAGAAGAAGACATATAATTTTTAATTTAAGACGCTTTTAATTCATTTTCGCCCCCCCCCCCCCCCGGCTGCACCCAAAAGAGGATATAGGAACCACTGAACTGGAGAATAAATTTCGTATTCTTCTATTGGAGCATGATGTCACTGTATTGTCAGCTAATGTATTTTAATCACATTAAAGTGGAACCAGTACTCCTAGTTAGTCAAATCAGGGAGGTGTATAATTGATTTCTTTATTATTATTATTATTATTATTATTATTATTATTATTATTATTGTTATTATTGTTATAAACCACGACCATATGAATATAATGATGAAAAACCATTCTTTAATTTCTAAAACGATTAACGTTCATTATGTAATTTATTTAAATAAATAGTTAAAAAATTACGACCTTTTATGGACTTTGAATAATATTTATTTATTACTACCTTAATTGCATTTTAAATGTTTAGTTGAAACGTTCACCCACGACCCGCGATCATGGTACGACCTTTCGTCCGATAGAGTTCGCGAGCGTCTCTGGGTAATGAACCGAGCAGTCTCCGCTGAAGGTCATGAGTGAGAGGTTATGTTCGCCCACCCGAGTCACAGGAGCAGCAGCACGTAAAGTGCGTAGGAGCGTGAGGAACGTGCTCGGTCGAGTTATTGTGGCGAGTACTTTGTCTCCCTTGGGAGCTAATCTATTTGAATCATAGTTTGATCTATTACACGCAATGAAACAGATACGTAACGAGGGGGATTCCAGGGGCATTAACACTCTCCCATTCTTTTCTTCGTAATTCGATATTTATGATTGTTCGAGGTGGTTTCTTAATTTTTTCTCGACCACTCAAGATCTTTTTATTTGAGAACAGTTTTTGACCCTTTCTTAAGTTAAGAGTCGACCAAATCTCTATATGAGTTGTATTCTTATTTACTCAATTCAAAATGGTACATGAACTTATAACTTCCATAAGTACCTCTTACTCACTTAAATACTTCTATAAATGTTTTTTTTTCTTCCATTCTTGGAGTCCATTCAAAAACATCATTCCATCTATGATAATGTCAGTTTAATTTTATATTTGCTTTTTTTTTAGTTAGAAAAATGATGTTCCATGTGATATCACGAATAATAAATACAACCACATAAGTTTCCTCCAGAGTCATATATATGTATATAAAATTCGATTGTTCCCAGGTGTTTCGTTTGCCTCTTTGGAAAATTGAAATTTCTCTTTCATGTTTTAGCTTGGTAATATTTTAAGAGATCGTTCTTAAATTACGTCATGGTCTTTGGGTGGGTCAGGGAAATGTGACGGTTCGTGAAGAGGGGGACCGAGGTTATTTAAAAAAGGGTTTTGTTACATTTGCTATTTCACAAATGTTTAAAATTGTCTCGAATGAGGCAGGATTTTCTACAGTAAGACAACTGTTGTGATCCTTTACGCGGCAATTTCCTCGTGCCACGTCTTCTATACCTCTATAATCCTCTTCAGAATAGGAATGATTATATTTTCTCCTTAATTATTTTTTTGTTCCTGTTGTAATGGGGGGAGGGGGGATAAAAATTCTCAAAAGACTTTTCTGAACCCTTACATAACTTCAGGCGAACCTGTACCCTCTAAGCTCCTACGTAAAAATATCCCTGAAGGAATAATCCTAATAAATCGTAATGCTAAATAGCTTTGCGATTTAATTATTGCTGTAGGTCAGAGACTTTCTAATCCTCACTGTGTCTCCTAGACCCCCTCTCTCCTCCCATTGAACCACAATTTTTGACAGATAAAATTGGAAGTTGATGAATGAGTTACTTTCTGAAGGTGTTAACAGATTAATAATTACTATTAGTTATAAATGTTATTGTTATTATTATAATTGTTATTAATAATATAGTTGTTGTTATTAATAATACCAGATTAATAAAATTAATTTAACCTTATTAATGAAATTAGTAATACCATGTTAATAACTTTAATAAATAACTTATTGTTATTAATAATATCAGATAGTTAATTATTAATGTGATACTTTTTATTTAAAGGTAATATTTATAAAATTTGTGTTGTAAAACCATAATTTTTATACAAAAATTCCCCCCCCCCCTCGCTTGCTTACGGTGTAGATCCGCGCCACTGGTACAAAGAACACGGCGCGGTCACTACCTCCTCAGTTCCGCAAAATGATCCCGCGAATTAAATTTTTCTAGGTTAAGAGAAACAGAGACAATTTAATTATTATAATGAAATATTTCCGGGCTTTGAAACGTGTGTTTTGCTGAGGATCGACCTTCGGAGAGTTGTTAACGAGATACACAATTATTTAATTAAGTAATTATATCTTTACTTCCGATTTTTTTATTTTTTATGTTGGCTCTCGTAGAGGAATCCCGTCTCAGAAAGGAAACGCGACTTCCGTTTGGATAGGTGTAAAACTCTTTTCTTTTCTTTTTTTTCTTCACCTTCAAATGTTCATTGACGTTTCATTGTCTCAAAGTCACGTGACTGTCTACTGAGAGGAAATGTAACCTAAGAGAAAAGAACATGAACAGGGACGACACACTGGGTTAATGAATTAATTAACAGTGTTAAGAAGAAGCTGAAAATTAGTTTATTGTTCTGAACGTATCCATGGACAATAAGTTATTAGTTTCTTTCCTGCCCGTGTAAGAGGCGCAGGGCTTTTACTTCACCATCGTCCATAAAAAGAGTAAAAGTGTTTTTGTACCTCGCGTTGTGTTGGCAGTCGTTTCGGATTTCTTTAAACTTAAATCCATTGCCAACAATTTAATTCACTTGCCCTTGACACTATATTGTGCTTTCTGCATGGTGCGTGTGGAACGAATAATTTAATATTAATATATTATAGAGCACGCGTATACAGAAAACTATTCCAAACGTTAATGTCTTAATTCAAAATTATTTAAATAAGTTAAATTGACCAAAAAAATATCCATCGAAATGTGAATGATATTTTTTAAATTTCTTGTTGTATGTATATTCAACATTTAAGAAATTTTTAACTTAATGAATAAATTTCGGTCATTGTCACATTTATAGAAGAAAAAAGTAATCATGTCGTTTTCGTTGTACGAAGTTCTTTAAATTCCTGAAATAAATTCACTTAAATTAAATAAATATATGAAAAGTAAAAAAAAATAATAATAATAACGTTTAGTTTCTTTTCCAAAATTGGTACCTTGGTAATAACTTTCGGTCAGATGAAAATGGCAACCAGCCGGGAATCGAACCCATAATCTGTTTTTATCAGTTATTATATTGAATCTACACGACGTGGTGGGTTGCCTTGGCAACCAAGCCTATTGAGTAAAAACAAAACGGCAATTGAACAAACAACTGTTTAGTTATAAGAAGAAAAAGCAGAGATTTGCATTTGAGAATCAGAGTCGTAATTCATTCGTAACAAACTCTCATCAGCTCTGTCTCTGACTCTGTCTCCTTCTCGTTTGGTCTTCGTTTGCCTTGGAGAAGGAGAGAGATGATAATGGGGAGAGGGAGAGGGAGAATGAGAATGACGTGCAGTGCAATGCAAAGGAGAAGAGGCCTTGTACTTAAGAGGAAGGGGAACAGAAGGTCGCCGGAAGGAAGGAGGGAAGGAAGGAACGTGGTAGAGTCAGTCTGCTGGCGTCGTGTGACCTCAACGATCACATGTATTACGTCTTCACTCTTTTCAATGTCTAATAACTAATTGCTAATTTGCTCTGATGGCTAGAACTAAAACATAAGGGACGCCTCCTGTTCTCTTATTTGCATTCTATTTTCAGTGAGTTGGGAATTGCAAAATCAATATTGTCCATATCTTTCCAGCAAAAGAGTTCTTTAATAATAATAAATTTATTGCCAAAAAATCAGTTACAAACTACAAGTGGATGACGAGGAAGGGACCATCCCATCAATTCTGATCAAGGGCCGTAAGGCAGAAGTGGATTTAACATTTCAACACACTCCTAAGATAAGAATAAATATTGTTATATCCGTGTTATAAAAATTAACATAACACCAAGAAATTTGTATTTAATAAAACACAAAAATGTTATTCAGACGTACGTATTATTATCAAACTATAGATTATTCCGAAAGTATTTGTTGATAAATCGTAACTATTAATTAAAATTAAATTCGAAATTAATTATTTCAATAGATGTCAACCCTTGGGACAAGAGCCTAGCGAGTTTATATAAAGAAATATACTCGGCTATTTCACTACATGTAAATGAGATGCATTATAGGCATACTCACATGAGGGTGCTCCATTAACACACCACGAGTTTTGATAAGAACCCCGTAATGGTTGTGTGGGAGACGGGGACTATCACATGTATTAAGTAAAATTTCGCAAAAAATCTAATGTTTGAAAATATGTTATAAAATGAAAGAATATTCATATCATTCTCTGGAAATGATTCCAATGACTTAATTTGTCGAAAAAAATAGAATTTTTGTTTAATCATACACCAAAGGAAGAATTCGATCGGAAAGTTACAGGCCCTTCTCGTAACATTTCTCATGAGTAATATATTTGAAGAAAAAATGAAACCGCAATTCGCGTTTTGTGATGCTATAAAGAAGCTTTTAAAACTTTTAAAACTCAAAAGAATAAGAAAAAGAAATGGTGTAAAACTCGCAAATCGCTGGAAATTTGGATAATTTCTTACTTTACTTCCTAAAATCCGGTGAAACTATTGAACGCTTTTCTCAAAGACTCCTTTAGTATGATGTGAAACCATTATTATGTTTGTAAGACCTTTTTTTTAATATTAATTTTTATTAACATCTTATGTTTTTTGTGTCGTAACTTCGTTTCGGCATTGGTATCTTAATTTTTTGAATTAATCTTCCCTGGAAAAAAATACTCTTGAATCATGTTTTTTGGAGTATTGCAATTTTTGGAGAGTTATTCAAGTTTTTTTTGAGTGTTCCACATTACGATGTCCACGTGTATTTGCCTGTTAGCGTGGATGTTTAAATTTTCCAAATGTATATTCTCCTTCTCCAAGATTTTCGGTGGAGAGTTGTCAAGTTTTATTGCATCTCAGTTGTATCATTCTGACAGTATCGTACTCGCTTAATAAGGCGAAAGCACCAACAGGTGCGGCGCATTGGCTCATATTACTCCATGCGTTATTCAGAGGGATCCGATAACCTACACACGCGTTGGGTCCCGCGGTCAACTTTCCCATGGTTTGCGTCCCAGTTAATTCCTTAACTGTTTTTCCGGGCCAGAAGGGTTGGGTCCTGTGATCATCTTCCCCTCTCTAGCGCTCCCTTGTTTTTTCCGTGTAACAAGGGCATGGCCCAATTGCGCGGGTCGAATGACATGCAAAACTATGTGAAAATTCAAACATTCTGGGACATATACTTAACAAAAAGAATATTTAACTATATTCAATTTAATTAATTAATATATTAGAAGCGTGCATCAAAATATAGCTCAGGGAAAATAGGGTTCAGACTGTACTTGTGCAGCATGTCTTTAAAATGGACAAGAACACACTCATTCGGCGAGAGAAAGACAAACATTCAAATAAAGATGTTGATAAATATATTGTATTTAATATTAATAAATTTATTGTCAAAAAACAGTACAAACTGCGTATGACCACGTGGAGGACAATAAACTACATTAATTAAGAAAATGATCGCGGGACCCAATCCAACTCTACCTTTTTGGGAAGGAGGGCAAAAGAGGATTAGGATACCTTAAACGACGACTCCGACACGAGAAATATCTCAGCTCAATGAGATCAAAAAAGGTTGATTTTGTATTTGAATAAATAACTGAGGGACAAAATCCGAACTTTCCCTCTTCAAGACTTGTCTCATTGTAAATTCTTTTACACATTGATTTTGGAAGTAACAAGATTGGAAGTGCGTTAGTTTACTAATGTGTGACAAACATCCTGGCCAGGGTTTTTCTTCGGTGGTTTTTACATGTCGTTAATACTTTTTCTTTTATTAAATTTTTACTGCACGCAATATCTACAATTCACTTTAGAATAATAAATGGATAACAGTACGTATTTATTAAATAATTTCTTTTATAAATATTAAATTCGCCTCTGCCTTAGGAATTGCCCTTCATCGGAATTGATGGGATTGTCCCTTGCTGGAGAGAAACTTAGTTTATTGTCCTCCACATGGTCATACGCAGTTTGTTATTGGTTTTTTGACAATAAATTTATTATTAATATCGTTTCTACTGTAATTAATGTATAGTTTGTGGAATTTAGTTTCGCAATTCCCGTGAGACTTTTTCTGCAATTTTCCTTCTCTTGTTCGTGCTGCCTGCCTTTAAATCTCGCGTTGGCGCCTCTTGAACGCGTTGGCGCGCGAGAGCCGATTCGTATCTTGTGTAGGGTTCATTCTCTTTTGTGACGCAGTTCGTTATGTTCCATGTAACCACTTCTTGTTTTAAGGTACGATGTGCGTCAGAGCGACTGGGTTTAATTGCCCCCCCCCCAAGAATTGATTAAATGATGATAATAATAAATTTATTGTCAAAAAAGCAGTTACAAACTGCGTACGACCACGTGGAGGACAATAAACTAATTTACTCTCCGGAAGCAAGCAAGGGACGTATTCCATCAATTCCGATCAAGGGCCCTAAGGCAGAGGCGGATTAAAAAATTCCTTTGCATAAGTTCCCAGATAAGATAAAAAGTTAGCTGCGAGTTATAATACATATATAATGTCAATATGTTTGTAATTTAACAAAAAAAAAAATTTTACATGTACAAATTATTATCGAACTATAGATTATTCTGAATATAGTGTTTAAAAATCATAAGAGTTGAAAAAAACCCACTAAATTCACGATTTCTTGTTACAATAAACACGCCCCTAGACAAAAGCCTAGAGAACCTGTATAAGAAATCCGCCTCTACCCGAAGGAAAAACGGAGAAAAACCCGGGCCAGGATGGTTTGAACCATTGAATTATGTCATATATTTACAACAAAAATTTTGAAAAGTTTAATTGGATCCAAAAATGTTGAGTAACTGATACCTGTGTAACTGTTATTGTCGATAATCTGAAAATTTTATCGTCTGATTTAAAAGAAAGAATTTCTGATTTGAAACAAATTGATTTCCCAACATGGATGATGCAGCCAATGTTTGTGGATTTGTCTCATGTTTCAAATATGACGTATCAACAAGAAATGCAAAATGATGAGTCAATTAAAGCTTTGTTTGATATAAAAGGAGCGATGGCATGTTTTTGTGAGGAAACCGAAATCTAACTGCAACCAAATGCAACCAGAGAACGATTGTTACCGTTTCCATCTTGATATTTAGGTGAATGCGGTTTTAGTGATATAAATGATTTGCTACTAAGAAAATAGAAAAAATCGACTGGATATAACAAAACGGGGAGACTAGAGAAGGAAGTTAACTAAATTGGAAAGTGAAGTAAAATCTCTTTGCATCAAGCGCAAATATCTCACTAAATTTACATACTAATGATTATTACTAATAATTAAAAATAAGTAAAAAAATATAAAAATAATTACTAATAATTGAACTTTGAATTTTTGTATATTAAAAATGATTTATATGTTAGGGGGGTGGGGGCATAAGAATTTTAGAAAGTCTTAGACGAGGGCATAGCACGAAGAAGTTTAAAGAGGAATCACTGGGTTGAAGACTGTTGATGATTACTACATTTTATATGTTCAAAGAAAATGGCATTTCACGTAAAGAAATGACGTCTGCATGTAACCTTTAGAAATACGTTGTTTCCAAATGTACTCCCAAATTATCAAAGAATTTAAAAAACGACTTTCCACAATAATCAAATTTTTTGAATTGAAGAATAATATAATTTTCACGTGGTAGGTGGAAATGATCCCAAGATCACCACATTAAAAAACCAAGAAAGATTTTAAGCATTTATTTGTTTCATTAATTGATGTTTTATCTGCGGATAATTCTTTCCCTTTCAAATTAGTGTAAAAAATAGAATATTTTTCTGCTACACCAATTAGAATCGTTGTAAACGAAATTCCCATTCGGTGAAATTGCTTGCATTTAACACTTACTCGTAATGGTAGGAATTTTTCTAACCCAAATGAACGTGGAAGTTACACGGAGGAACATGCAAAGAAAGTGCTTGTGCAATTACAAAAGGTAACATGGAATGGTGGCACGGCTTGTTTCTTATCACCTTGGAGATCTGCGTAGCGTGCTGCTAGCGGCGATCGATCCAGATACCGCTACTTTGTAAACGGTATAACACTCGCGTTCCAATCGCACCATCAACCTACAACGAGAAAGAAGCTTCCGTTACGGAACATCTGATCCGACGAACCTTTGAAGGTAGCGAATTCATTGCTTCGTTGGAATTTTATCTCTTTCCTAATTAACGCTGTTCGGATTTCATCAGTCTCCTATCTTCTCGGTAATACTTGTTTTGTCAGGATTCAGATAACCATTTCTTTTAGGGAACGAAGATTTCTAAAACGATTTATAATGAACCGAGTAGTGTAATGAACTCCCGTTTTATTTTCGCAATACATTTTATTGTATTGTTATAGATTGAAATTGTTTTTGTATAGTATTACCAATCTTAATTAAAAATAATTATAGTTAAAGCTCTTTCGTTATGCTCGGAGAAAACGGCTTCTTTATCCGAAATTCTTATCATAAGACGAGTGACATGAGTGAACTTATGTACTTCAAGTAAAATTATATCTTCAACTAATGTACTTAATTACAGCAACACTAAACTCTTATTTCATTCATCGATTTTCTGTTTGAAATTTTAAAAAGTCCGAACCTCAAACATCCGGCTTCGCTCACTTCCGGTTGCTAGTGGAAAGTTGTTTTTTGTTTTCATTGCGTCCCGGACATGTAGGGGCCAATTCGTATTGATAACATTTTTGCTTTTAGCTTTCATATAAACTTTACTGTCTAAAAAAACAGTTGCAATCTCCGGAAGCAATCAAGGGATCATTCCGTCAATTCCGATCAAGGGCCCAAGGGTAGTGGCCTAAAAAATCATTATACGAACTCGTTCAGCTTACGAGAAAGACATTGTTTGCCAAAAAAAAACAAACTTACAGCTTTGTTGTAAATGGAAAAAACAAATCCTTCTTTCACTTTCTTCGCAATTCAATGTTCATTATTTTCCTCTTTTCGCGTATAGTCAATTCTTGGGTGTCACGTGATTCACCGCGTGTCTGCTGAAAGGGGAACACGAGTAGACGGTTGAGGTATGCCTCATATTGATGTTGGCTCATTAAAAAAAAAACTCAATAAGAATATAACACGACTCTTCTGACCATTTTCTGATTCTATAGTGTATTAGGCACAACACATCTATCCAGATCGTAATTAACCGGGGATCATTTTTGTTTCAAAATTATGGTTTTTACAACACCATTTCATTTCCTTTACATAAAATGCATCAAATAAATAATTAACAATTAACAATCTGGTATTGTTAATAACAACACGAATTATTTATTAATGTTATTAATATGGTATTGTTAATTTTATTAATATTGTATTACGACAACTATACTATTAATAATAATAAGAATTATTACTAATAACTATTGTTATTCTGCTAATACTTTTACAAAGTATGCAACTTCAATTTTATATGTTAAGAGATCAGATAGAATNNNNCCCCCCCCCCCCCCGCTTCCACTCGAGATTATTTTCGGGAGTATTCTACATTCGCTGTAAGGGCGCGTTCCCGAACTCTCCTCTAATGGGACAAAAGGGTGTATTAAGCGCTGTTTCCCCCTTTTTTAAAAATGGATTTTTGCGCAAAGAGGAAGAAAACATTTTCCCGTTTTGCAATCGCTTTTACTTCCGTCCTCAAAAGTCGTGAACGCGTAACAACTGTCTCGTATAGAATGAAATAGAATGAAACGGACGACCACGAGGAAACGAACTCTGTATTGAAATGTTCAGAACCGAAACGTTCAGATCCACCTCAGCAGAACTACGAGAAATACAACATTTCATAATTCAATATTCTCAGGTTTATTTTTAACATTTCGTTGTCAACGTATCAAACGTTTGAGGCGAAGGAGAATCTCCAAGATCACGTGTTTTACGGCGCGTTCAGAGTACGAAGGATAGGTTTTAAACCGTAACATTTCTACTGTTACACATTGGATAGCGCCTGATATCCACTTGACGATAGCATTCCACTGACGTCACTTCTCTTGCTTGCAAATTACGTACGCGAAAAAAAACAAAAACAAAAAAACCGGAACGAGACGTCAATTTAAAGATTTAACATTATTACATTACATCTTTACCCTTTCAGAAGTGTTTTCAGTTTTTATTGTATATTCTCGTGTATTTTGAATTTCAATAAAGGTTCACGTTTAATTCTCTCTTTTTCCGGGTGAGAATTGATTAAGTTGATTAAAATTGTGCAATTAATATATATATATATATATATATATATATATATATATATATATATATATATATATATATATATATATATATGGCTTTCACCTGTTACACTTACATTGTTTCTTCCTCCTCAAATGACAACTAAAGAAAAGAGAGGGTTTCATTCAACATCTTAATGGTTTTGAACTTCATCATTTAGACGAAGGAGAAAAAATACCTTGCAATAAAACTTTCAGAAATTAAGTTTAAATTAAGTTCATCTGTGTCATTCAACATAGAGACGGAAATGTAGACGAAGAATGTGCCAACTGAAGAGTGGGAACTGAAGTTTGATACCTTTTGTTGTTCGGAACACTTGGATGGGATATAGCTCCCAAAATATGATTCTAATGCATCAATTTCAACATTTCTTTGGGAATACATTGTGGAACTAGAGCTCCAAGCCAAAAGTCTCATCACTAACAAGTATAATTGTTTTCTATATTTTCATTTTAATTATTTAATAATACAACAATGTGACTCATAATGATGAAAAGACTTTTTTTGTGGGCTTTACGGCTCATGTCGACATCAAAGGTCATTACAGCCCTAACATTTTTGTACAGGTAGGGAAAATGCAGTTACGCACTAGGGAGAGCCAACATGACTCTCCCCGCGTGTGGGACTCAACCATATACCCACTAAAAACCTCCTGAATTACAACACACCAAAACATTACAAAAAATGAGGAAAATGTAAGATACCGTAGCTTTAATAGCGTCGGGATCGAAAAGAACAAGAGGTGACCAAGGGAGGTCGGGAAAGAGAAAGGAAGGAGCATGGCACAAGTAAGTGGAAGTAATGCCAGACTCAGCTCGGGACCCCGTGTTTGCCAAACACGTACTTACTAGATGTAAGTCCCTTTGGGGGGACGTGATTTTATTTATATCTATAGGTTAATATAGTACCAACAATATATCAGAAATTTGCTGGACTCGTTTGAAATGCAGAAGAGCACGTAAAAAAGAAAAAATATATGGCTGCAGAGCGAAACTGTCTCGTGATTCATGCATCACACTTCCGAAAGAGTGAAATGTATTTTTGTAATGTCCGGTGACTCATGGATAACAGTGATGCAAGTAATCTTACGGAACATTAACTACAAATCAGAGTAATCATTTTCATCACTTTTGTTATTAAAAAGTTGGTCTTTAGAAATAAAGAAGTAAGTGTTTCATACATAAAGCGCAATTCATTACGTCATAATTTATAATTATACTTATTTCAGTTATATGGCCGGTGAGGTATGTTTTTCAAGTTACAATCCCGATAAGTACATGTTAGTCTGTTTATTTATGCCGATTCCAGATATTGTCTCTACGCTTCTTCAGAACCACCTCCTCCATTGCACTGTTCGCCGTGAAACAGAAGAAACCCTCAAAAGACAGAAAACTGTCAATCACGTGACATTTGAGGCGCAGTATTTGAGTCAGCTGTTTCGATGACGCACGAAAGAGCAGCGAACTGCTTCTATTTCAACCGGAAAAGATGGAGAGAGACTGTAACTCTGAAGCTAAGTTCATGGGTACACTTGCAAGCGTCTCCGCTTTTCTCGTCGTAAATTTTGCCTCTTTTTCGAATCATATGTTGCCAAACACAGCTGCGACTGTAGTTCGCAAAGTCTGCTTTTCTTGACTTTTATTTTAAAACATCTCCCCCAGCGTTTGTACGTAGTATTCTCTTAGAGAGGTAGGCACGCGTACATTGTCATTTATGAAACTTCTTTTTTTTGGGGAAGGGGGGGCTTTAGGGCTCTTCAACATCGAGGTCATTAGAGCCCATATGAAACATTCAGTTATGTTAGAATCAAAATAATAAATATGATATAAAATAAATTAACGAAATATCGTGCATTCAAAAATACCGACTCATTAATTATATCGTTTCAATTGAAACACTGCATTTGAATAATGGTCTCTAGTTTGAGTGGAGTTCTGATGTTAGGTTTTCATCAGAACAGTCACCATTCTTAAATCTCCAGAAAGGCAAAGAATATTTCGTTCTGTTTTTTTTCTATATTAAATTTTTGACGCGGGCTATACTTTTTTATATCAATATCAATGAGAATTACATTAGGATTTATTAAAAATTAATCCCATACAATTTTGAGAAGTTTTTATTCCAATATTAACCCCGAAAGGTTCAAATTTCATTCGATAATTTTATAGTAAATTATTTTTTCTTTCATTAAAAACATTCATAGTATTTTAGCCAATTCAGCTCCTTATTTATGCAGCACACTCTCTCACAAGTGAATCGATTGATTAAACCATTTAAAATTTACTGTATTCATCTTCATCCTAGCTTTATCCCTCGCTAATGTGGGGTCCACTAAATTTTAATTCAATGTGACTGAATTTTGATCTAAAAGTTGTTAAAAACATCCATTGAACATTTTTAGTGTATTTTTACTTTTGTAGACTCAATCGCAGTTTCTCATGGTTACACACTTCGATAGTGGGATCTTCATAACTTTGTCGAACAAGATTTGAGGTTAAGGTTGTTAAGGTTGAATTTTTCTCAAAACCTTCATTTTCATGTCAATAGCGAATTAAAATTATTATGGAAATTGCTCACGAAGAAATGATTTGCGACCTTCAAAAGTTCAGACATCCAAAATAACGTTCTTAAATTATTTTTTCATTCGCTTATGTTCCACTTCAATACTGAATTATAATTTTTTGTTAATTTTTATCTCTTTTGAATAAACATTTTTAATTCTGGATTTAGTGTATTATAATTAAATTTTGTGTTTAATTATGCTCTAAATCACGATGGATTTGCCAAATGTAATGAATATCGCATGTTGAACCAAACGATATGACATTTGAGCGATTAATAATGGAGATCACGTGACGGCAGAAATATGAAGAGATAATTTCTAAGCGTCCGCGTGGCAATGAGACGAGATTAGACACAACAGTCCTGGTGGCATGACGTCATTCACGACCGTGACACTGGCAATGAATATCGTCCGGTGAATTATAAGTTTGATTTAAGGAACTGAAACTAAATCTTCGGTGGTAGAGCTTTTAAACAGTTCCAAATTACCCTCTTTTTTATTGTCAGCACTTGTGAGAAGTCCATCATTAATTCGTAGTTTTCAAAAAAGCGATGTGTAGATATTGACCAGAATTCTATGTACCAAGTGACGGTGTACTGTGTGTGGAGGTATTAATGGATACAATGAAAGGAGTACGAATGGGACGATGGAATAGAATTTAATATATGTATGAGCCCTGACGAATAAAATAAATTTTTCGAAACGTAAATTAATTTTATTTTAACACCCAAACTCGTCAATTTATCTTCTATTTTCAGTTTAGCAGTTTAGAGATCTAAAGAAAATAAGTACTTATCAAGTAATTAAAATAGGTCATTGAAGAAGACTTAAAATATAGGACTTATAACCTAAAACGAGTCAATGATGTAATTCCAATAATATGGGATCGCCCCTCTGATGGCTCAGGTGGTAGCGTACTTGCCCGGTTTCAATTCCCGTTGGGGCCAGAAAAATTTGCGACTAATGTCCCAGTCCATATTGCTGTGACTATTGCAAAGCAAACCTTCCTTCCTCTATCCACCTGGTACCGTTCCTTGTGCCAGTAACTCTGTTACTAACTACTCCCATTAGCACTTCCACGCTGTCGGTAAACCCAGCTAACATGCCCAACAACACACAAAAGCCCTATCACGCACCTCCTATAGTTCCATGAAGATGAGCTTCAATAGTACGCTACACACAAGACAATGAAAAAATAATAATAATACGGTATTGGATAAATGACCTTCAAATAATGATTCGCGCACCATAATTGTATTTATCACCAACGCATTACAGTCTTTCACTGAAAGGTCGACTGGAGTAGATTGTGCAGTCGAATGTGTTTGTATTGTAACATTTCTTTGTGAAACTACTTGTAGTACATTGTGTGTATCGGAATAATTAATCTTGAATTTACAGTTATTTTAAAAGCTCCGATTTATATCCATGCAAATCGTCTCATTGTAAACACTGACAAAACAGTGTCTATGTCATTTCACAATAGTAATACAAAATCTTTACTCCAGGTTCCTCTTTCTTTAAACGGAACACAATTAAAAACTGTTACGAATACAAAATTCTTAGGTCTCCATATTCAAGACAAC
>NNCF01128068.1:0-12250 GCA_002313205.1 Laupala kohalensis | reverse complement strand
ATTCAATCAAGTGTCCCATATGACAGTTTTTATTAATATTCAACCATTATTCAATTTTTTACATTTTTTTTCATCTATTGTTCTTTTATGTTATTCAACCCGATTCCAACATTGTTAATTTTTTAAATCTCATTTCATTTGTTATAATCTAGAGTTCTGAATCTAATAAAAGCTTTTAAAGTATTCTTTCAGCAAAGTGGGTTTTAACAACGGCATTATACTCTGTATATAAATTTGATCGTTATTTCTGAAAAACTACATATTTTTAAAATTTTTAATATCTAATAATCTTAGAGAAATTGTTTTTCTTGTTTAAAGGTAATTTATGTACATAGGTACAAGTTCTTATCTAAATTTATATTCTCACTTTATAAATGTGTAAAATTAATGCAAAGATGTAATGTGGTTTTTGATGCATTTTTTAAAATTAAAAATCCAGGAAGATGTTTTAGATGAGGTTATTTCGATTCCAATATCCTCATTGACTTGCGGGTCTGACGCACTTCTGCCTGTGTCTGAAATCTAATATCTGAAAACACATTAGAAACATTACATTTTCGGACCATTCACCTTGATTGGTCAACTTGTGTCGGTCACGTCTATCTATAAATAACTATTGATGCAAATTCTACCGAGGAGGAAGAGTCGAAGTGTGACTCATTGAGTGATGAATCTCTTCTGTTATTATAATGGAACAATTGATAGCTGATTGATGTATGTCCGTGACATTTCAATTGCAGAGATGTTGCGTACCTCTTCGAGCAGCTAAAATATGCTTTCATTTTGAAGCATAGCTCCCTTACTGATGAAGTCACACAAAGAAGATTGTTTACGCTACAGATTACGCCGAGATGAATGGTCCGATGTCAAAGAGGAAACAGCTTCATCAGAACATCTGTCAATCGTCGAAAATCGATGCGTGAATGAGAAGATATACATTGGTGACGCTCGTTCGTGATCAGTAGCAGAACTATTTCATAATGGCTGTTGAACTCCTCACACTCGTTTCCTCAAGTCTAAACTCAGTACCTTTTTATCAATTATAATCGAAGAAGGAAATGGCTTTGTCTCTCCGAATTTGGGTCATCCTGAACAATAATTTATTCTTTAGAACTCCATTACATTTGTTAAGTAATTTGGAAGGAATGAGAAACTATCCACTCCAACATGAAATCCTATGCGAAGTATTTATAAGCTCCTAAGTGTTAAATAAGGTTCCACGAGGGTAATGTGAATATAATGAATTGTCATTGTAGGGTCAACGTCTTCAAGTTACGTCTAGTTGGCTAACCAGTTGTCCAAACTGAGGTCGTGAACCTCGAAATCTGACTCCAAATTTGATTTGGGAAACAGGATATTGACCCCCTCCCACTAGAAAATATGAGACTCCACCCAGGACAAAGTCTAATTTAATACAATTTTTCATTTGAAATTTATTATGAATATACTGGCTGAATAATGCGAGATTTTCGACATTTTATGTGCGAACAGAATATATTTTGTGATGAGATCTCACAGCGTTTCGACTCTCGTTTGAAGGCGTCGTCAGGGGGTGCAACATTATAACAAGAAACTAACAACATAACAATTGAACATGATATTAAACAGAAATAAACACAAAATATGTTTACAAAGAAAAAACCAGACTACGCAAACATGTTATAATATTGTATTGTATAAAGCAGATAGTTTTTCGGTGTCTGTGCGTAAATTCAAACACCTGTGTGTATTTGTTTTAATAAATATAATTTCTGATATGCAAAGTTTGTAATAATTAACTTCTTTGTCCAAAATTATTGTACTATCTCAATCCATCAAGTGATCATTATTAATGGAATTTGAGGTCACTACACTTCGTTCGACGCATTTTAAATTTCGTTTGTGCTCATTGTATCTTAAGATTGAATATTTTGTGAGCTTTTATCACAAAATACAAAATGTCCGCTGTTCGTCCCTAAAATGTCGCATTACTTATTTAATCTGAATATATAATGGACGTTAATTGTAGTAGGAATTGTTGAATATGTTATCGTGTGAATGTTGACCAAGTGATCGACGAAGTATTCAGTTTTCGAAAAGAAGAGGAAAAGGATGAAAGTAGTTATTGACGAATTATGCTGAATAAATAAATAAATAATTCATGGAAGCAAATAAAACGCATCCTATTAATTTACCTTCGCATTCTATCGTATGACGTTTCTTTAATTCTGGATCCTAATCGTCTATTTCTCATTTCTCCTTCTTCGCAGGCAAATTTCGAAATGCCTGACACCCGCATTCTGTTAACTTTATGTTACTGACGGTTACAAAACTACTCTCCATACACAAGTATTTAACAGTTTTATCTAAGGATTACGATTAATGTGACCTTGATCAATCGGAGTTCTGCAGGAACTTTGGGATCTTCATAACTATCAATAAATCTAACGTATTTTAGTTATTTTTTTAATTCTCTTGGTTTGTTCAATAAGGGTAAAGAAAACTGTAATATATCGATGGAAAGAGTCAGAAACAGGAGTATTTTAAGGTAGCGTTGTGTAATAGAATAATCATTATCCAGACAATGATTAAGAAGATTATTCATTCTTGAGATTCCCTTAATATGAGGAACTTACAATAGATTGCCGTAAGATGTGTTTTCGTCATCCTATTGTGTTCGATGGGGAAGTGCTAATCAATATGTAAATTCACAGTCAGAGACAAATACCTCGTCTCCTGCTGAGTAATACACTCAAACGTCGTGACACTTCACCTGAAATAATGCAATATGACTTCCTAACACGAATTTCCAACTTCTACGATATTAAGTAATATCCCAATAAACACAAAAGCGACAATTTGCTGTAAAAAGAATACAAGTTAATGACGCAACGAAGACACAAGGTAATATTCGTTCCACACGCTCAACGCAAAAGGAACAGAATAGTACCACAAGGGCAATTTGATTTAAAGTATTCTACTGCAATTACCGTCCATTATATAATATATTTGAATAAATAATAAAATACTTACTACCTTTTATGGACGATCAACACATATTTTGTGATAAGAACTCAAGTCACGATGTTTGTTTGAATCACCTGACGACGCCTTCAAGTCTAACAAACATTCTGAGTTCTTATCACAAAAGGTCGTAAGTCTTTCATTATTCATTGANTAACAAACATTCTGAGTTCTTATCACAAAAGGTCGTAAGTCTTTCATTATTCATTGAAGTGCAAATAAATTCGCAAATAACATCAACAAACTGTCATTACCCTCGCCGACGATGGTTAAGTATAAGCTTTGGGTACGCCATTACGTTGGAGAAAAGGATAATTAAAAATTATAAAAATTATCGTAAAGAATTTTTCCAAATTTTGGTACATGCGCGACCGAAAGATACGGACCGATTTTATTTCCTTTTTATAGCCATTTTTAGTCTCCAACTTTATCGCGATATTACGACTCGAAAAACAAATTTTCAGTTTCTCAGAGCCCACCCTAGTGGACAAGCTCTGTACCAACATCAACTCAATAAGAAATAAAGAAACTGATAAATAATTTATTGTCAAAAGAGCTTTTACAAACTGCCTGTGGCCACGTTAAGAAAATAAACTAAGCTACTGTTACTGTTAATACCATAAACTAATAAGTACAGTACGTTCTCGTTCGCAAGAGTTTAATTCTTTTTTAGGTTAACATTTCTCTGAGTAAAGTGTCATGACTTTCGGTTTTTTAATAAAAATATCTGTTATTGCTCAGTGAGTGAACAGGACTTGTCGTTTGAAACATTGAAACAAATTTTAGGAAACAACCTGCTACTGGAGGAGGTATCAAAAGATAAGTTGTTGATCCGATGAAAGGAGACGCCTTTATTTCCACAACTGTCTCCCTTCCTTCCTTCCTTACTTTCTTCCTGTCTTGCTTTCTTCCTTTCTTCCTTTCTTCCTTTCTTCCTTTCTTCCTTTCTTCCTTTCTTCCTTTCTTCCTTTCTTCCTTTCTTCCTTTCTTCCTTTCTTCCTTTCTTCCTTTCTTCCTTTCTTCCTTTCTTCCTTTCTTCCTTTCTTCCTTTCTTCCTATCTTCCTTTCTTCCTTTCTTCCTTTCTTGCTTTCTTGCTTTCTTCCTTTCTTTCTTCCTTTCTTGCTTTCTTCCTTTCTTTCTTCCTTTCTTGCTTTCTTCCTTTCTTTCTTCCTTTCTTCCTTTCTTCCTTTCTTCCTTTCTTCCTTTCTTCCTTTCTTCCTTTCTTCCTTTCTTCCTTTCTTCCTTTCTTCCTTTCTTCCTTTCTTCCTTTCTTCCTTTCTTCCTTTCTTCCTTTCTTCCTTTCTTCCTTTCTTCCTTTCTTCCTTTCTTCCTTTCTTCCTTTCTTCCTTTCTTCCTTTTGTTCCTTTCTTCCTTTCTTCCCTTCTTCCTTCGTTTCTTATGCCATGAGAACGTCGTGGAAGGACAGATAGAGTGAGCTCTTGCAGCAATAGAAGCAGGAGGAGGAGGAGGAGGAGGAGAAAAATTTTCCTTCGGAGACTGAATAAGAGGGAGTGACAGCCGTGAGATGAGACTAGTGCACAACGGCGAGCGAGGTCGTTGCCAAGCCACTGCTGCCAAGGCTACGCTGTGCCAAGCGAGGGGACGAGATGCAGTCGCCACCCGGTAGAATCGCATTTGAGAAATAGGAAACATATACTGGCGAGATATTTCTTTGAAGTAATAGCTATCTATTCAAGTGCTGTAAAAAATACACAACCTCTTAAGATTTTGTACCATCAATTGAGTGCATATCAAATAACGATAAAAGACCGTTCTGATGGGGCTAGTGTAACAGTATAGAGACCCTCCAAGGCGTTTCCTCGGTCTCAGGCATATGCCCCTATGGAAATCGTTCAGCGTACATTTTCCTACAATTCCTACTCAATCTGCACCACTTGAGGTGAATAAATTACAAAGATACAAATATTTGTCATAGTATGAACATTTTTACTAAACAATATAATTTTACATTTATTTTAATGAATAATAATAATAATAATAATAATAATTGCTAACATGTATAAAATCTTTAAGTAATAAGGTTTTCCTCATAGTGGCCCGGGTTTTTCTCCGATTTTCCTTCGGGTAGAGGCGGATTTCTTACACAGGTTCTCTAGGCTTTTGTCTAGGGGCGTGTTTATTGTAACAATAAATCGTGAATTTAGTGGTTTTTTTTTTCTTCAACTCTTATGATTTTTAAACACTATACTCAGAATAATCTATAGTCCGAATAATAATTTGTACATGTGAAATAAATTACAAACATGTTGACATTCTATTAGTATTATAACTCGCAGCTAACTTTTTGTCTTATCTAGGAACTTATACTGATTTTTTTTGAATCCGCCTCTGCATTAGGGCCCTTGATCGGAATTGATGGAATACGTCCCTTGCTTGCTTCCGGAGAGTAAATTATTTATTATCCTCCACGAGGTCATATACTGCTTTTTTTACGATAATTTTTTTAATTTTTCTTTATTTTTTCTTCTTTAGACCTACGAAACTTTTGTCGAAAGGAACTCAATCGAGTATTAACGTATTAAAAACTTGATTGTTCGTCTGAAATATCTTTTTTTAATTATTGATCTCGTTGCTTCGAGTTTTTGTGCGTCTATGTAGAGATGAGCAGCATTTCAAAAAATTCCGGGAACAACAACACAGTCAAATGTTGGTATCCCGCAACTGCCGATATTTGTATTTGTTCCCTTTCCAACCATCCGTTAATATTGTCGAATGGTGAGCAACTTTCCATTAAATTGCACTCCATTTTAGAATGTTACAACTGACATCTCTAGTATAAGTAAGAATAATTGTGCATTGAAGTTTGTCCCTTAAACTATTTTGATGGGGACGTCTACCTGAGACCCCTCAAAGTATTACTAGGGTCCCAGAGACGCGGAGAAATCTATTGTTCTCAACACGGGTTAGTTTTGCCCCCATCACGATCGTCTTAAACCCAAATAAGTATTTGCATTTTTTATAGCTAAAAAGGAAGTTAGTTTTCGTTAAATTAAGTAGGTGTGTTTAAAATGTTTGTAAATTGAAATTTATGTGTTCATTCCTTGACCGATATATTCATCTATTTTGTTGTTGCTCTTGTTCTAAAAAACAACCACGTGGTGCGCTGTGAGTGTGTTTATTGTTTGCGAGTGTATAGTTATTACAGACTTCAACAATAATCAACTTAGATCATCATCTTATCAATTCAGTTTTACATAAATGAGCCGGTGATATTTTCCAGGAAAAACAGAAAATGTGATGAATTATGTTTAATTAATAGATGAGGAGTAATAAAATGCAAATTTGAAATTTTTAATGTGTACTTACACAATCTTGCTATGTCGTTAAATTTCTTAGATGTAAATATGAAACATCTCATAAATATTGGACGACCTTCAAGGGATGATCGATCACTTCTAAAGAAACGAGAATCCATAGGCAATACGTCAGAGCAAATCAGTAGGCGGGAAAAATTTGGACGAATATTTCTGAGACACTACAGTATATATATATATATATATANTAGGATTCAAGTTCTAAATAATTAAAAAAAGACTAAATTCAATTAATTCTTAAAAATTATGTGCATAATGACCCAGGAAGTGCAAAAATAGATTTCTTTGTCATTTCGCTGCAAAACACCTCGTCTTTCTCTTACTTTAAACAATTAACAAACAAATATTCATTGGTATCTATAGTGTAATTTATCACTTCACGACTATAGTATTCTTAATACTGATTGAATATAAATTTTTTTCCAAGCATGTTGTTTAATTTTTTAAATATTCATTTATAAAAGTTTTCCTTTTTATTTTTTTTAACTGCACGGTTCATTGGCTCGATTGTTTTGAATATTCTCTATATCCCCATCCTGCCCGGGTTTTTCTCCGGTTTTCCTTCGAGTGGAGCGGGATTTATACATCTGTAGGAATAACATAAATAATCTTGCATTTAATATCAACGATTTATTTTGGAAATAATAAATTAAATAAATTTAAAAAATACGATGGTCCCTTACTTGTTTTCTGAGAGTAAATTAGTTTTTTATCCTCCATATGGTCATTCGCAGTTTGCAACTGCTTCTTTTTACAATAAAGTTGATCATTATCTCTTTTATGAAATAAATAAAAAATTCGAAAACGATTCTCCTCGGTCACTTTTTCGCCCCAAAACATCATTTTCCCGAAAACTCCATTCGAATCGCGTTCCCTTTTGCACATTTGCAGTATTCGCACATTTACAGTCTCTTCGCTTTGAGACATTCCATTGCGACATGACGCATCGGTCGAGTCCATCTATTATCGAGAGGCCGATGTCTGCTCTGGTGAGACGAATGCATGTTTAATTGGATTTCTCGTGCATAATGGACGGACGTCGGCGTAACATTTATTCAATGACAGAGGTTGTCGATCCTTTGGAGGCGTTGCCCTGGCAGACGCCTCTCAGCTGGCTTTGGCATTCCTCGTCTGTGATGCTCTCAGCGAATGTAGAAGGCCGTGAGATGTAGTTCGCGTCAACAATGAAACAAACTATGTGTGGACGAAATTGAGAAGAGAATTCTGCCAAGGCACGACAGGTAATCGATACTAATAAAAGTGATTTATTTGAAATGTCTGTGGCAAGTAAACCGGAAAAAATAATCGATGAAATTACTTGAAATTCTCGTCTTAAGGATTATTGCAACTAAAACGCATAGAATGGTTGATTCTCATGACTAACAAGAGCAGAAAAGCAAATAAAATTCGCTGCTAATCAGTGGATGTGAATCTTCACTACGAAGGTTACCAAACGCACCACCAGAGTTCCATTGCGTCACGTGAGATGCAAGGACATTGAATCCATTGAGTGTTTAAACAACGTGACCGGATCGTAGAACCAAAATTATGTAAAGGCTGTGAAGAACATTGTTTTCAAGTACATAACCTCAAAGTGAAATGAAAACCTAAGAATTCAGCTTTGTTTACTAGGCATTCCGTTGAAAGTGTATTTAATTTCTGCCTGGATTTTAAAATAATTCGTAATTAGCCTACAATACTAAAAACAGTGTATATCGCAGGTTTTCATTGTAGCATTTTTTTTGTTAACTTTGTAGTATTTAGATTTTTAATAAAAAAACGGAAAATTGGGTACCATGAAAGTAGACAATTATGGAAACTAACATGAATAAGTCATGATATTAGTGCTGATACATGAATAAATTATACATTTACTATACGTTTATATCTCAACAAACCTTTTTAACCATTCACCTTCAAAACGTGGGGAGTGATAGACTTTAAAAATGTTCAGTTACAAAGCAATGAATAATATATCATAGTAACTTCCCTTTAACTTCCATCACGCGTTCGGTTCCTTTTTTATTAAGGGCGTAAACTTAGGTTAAATTCGAAGAAATTATCCAGATTAGTTCAAGAATCATGTAAAATACAATTTTAAAACTCTCTAATGTAACAAAATGGCTTTCAAATAAAATAATAAATAAATAACCTTTTTAAAAAAATAATTAATTTAAACGATGTACTAAAACGAATAAGATAAGTTAAATTTTTTATTGAAGTAATGCAATGTCAAATGTTAATACTTCCGTACAAATTTCACATTAGTAGATCCTAATAAAAATAAACCTACTCACTATCTTTATCGCTGAAAATTATTTAATTTTTTATGTTCAATTATTTGTTTCCAAGAAGCTTCTCCAATTAATTTCGTCGGACGGTGACGGAGTGGTAGGATGAGCGAGTACTCGTCGATGGACGTAATTTATTTACGATTCTCGCGAGGAGCTTCAAAGCAAACAATTCAACATAAATCAGGAAAGTTTGATTTCGAAGATAATAAAGAGAGACATAAATATGATGCGAGTAGAAAATAATAATTTTTCGTTTTTATGAGGAAACTTACCAAGTGAATGATATTTCATTACAACATAAAAAAAACAATTATTTGATCATAATATTTTTAATTTTGTGTAAATATCACTAAATAATATTGTTTATATAGTATGTGTAATCAAAAAACGTTTAAAATAATTCAAGCAAACATTTCGTACTTTGGGTTTACATCTTAAGAAAAGAAACTGCGATCCCTTGGGAATATGGGGTTGCAGCATGAAAATGTACGTAAAAATAATTCTATTTTGTTGACTTTTAAAATGTCTGTCGAATACGGAAGTCATTCAAATATATCATACCTTTTATAAAGAGCATTTTTTGTTATATTAATTATTTACAATAATATCGAGTTACGGTTTTAGGACGGAAACAAAAAGTATTTATCTATTGGGGAGAACCCCGTCTCCTGCAGCGAACAGAATGGCGGCGGCGGTAGCAGCAGCAGCAGGAGGAGGAGGAATCTCGCCTTCAATGGGTTCCATGGTGTAATGGTTAGCACTCTGGACTCTGAATCCAGCGATCCGAGTTCAAATCTCGGTGGGACCTAACATTTTCATGAAATCATTTTAAACGTCATTGAACAATAATTGAACATTACGTCAATAATAAGAATCTTGAAAAGAAGAATCATAAAAGTCGCACAGCGTTGGCGATAGCCACGAAACGAAAAGTTTCCGTCAAAAGACTGAAACTGAAAAGAAGAAAATTTTCTTCTCTTGTATTTCAGTGGAATGTCATATGAATAAGATATAATTCGTTGAATTGTTTAACTGATGAATTGTAATACTTTTATCATTCACTGGTACAATACAATTTTTTTTAGGTTTAAAAAGGAATGGTAGTTTTTGAGAATTGAATTTTCTAGTTATTTAACATTATTGACCCAAAGAATCATAATCAAATTTAATTGATTCAGTTAGGGATCGTGAAATTCGTTCAATCCTCTTGCCCTTTTGTGATAAAAACTGAATTGTGTGATACTTTTGAGAGAAATATAATGACACATAAAAGTTTCAGTAATAACTGAATCAAAAAAAATAAAAAATTATTGAACCTTTTAATCTACAGGACACAATTGTAATTGTTTGTATTGTAGTTATAGAATAGAGAGAAAATTATGACTCTGTCTCTTGTTGGAAGTAGGTTTTGATCCGTAAGATAAGCGGTCGAATAATGTTGGGATTACTGTTCACATATTACTGTGTTAAATCTTGGAATAAAGCTTAGATTGACCAATATGTCACACAAACGTATTTTCTCTTCGGAACAAGTAATAGTTTTGTGTATTTAGGGGGGGGGGGAGGGTAAAGACGTATCATTGTGTCCTATGTGATGAGGTAAAGCTGGGACTGATTGTGCAAAAAGGCTTTCTATGTTTTATTACAGCCGGGGCAATGAATTAAGGTATAACCACAAAATAACAAAGGAAATGAAAAAGCAAAACAAATAAAGTTGTTAAGGGAAAAAACTAATAATTAGATTAAAAATAATTTTTTTTTAAATGAATTGTACGTTCACTCCCCTACCTTTATCTTAGAAACAGTATCTCTCTGAGCGACCATTTCCTGGTTGACGTAATGATGCACTGAGATACTCTTGTGGCCCTAGAATCCTGAGACAGATCCTCCGTCGTTCCGTCACATTGTCTTTGTGGAGACGACACAACCTTTGTCTTTCACGATCTATTTCCATCCTGATCCCAATGTCTTATTTGCACTTGGTACGACCGCTGCTAACTGGGCTGTTTTTCCCCAGGTGACAGAAGGCGGAACAGTATCTGCTTTTTGGAGGTGCATTTTCTCCTTCAAAATAACAATTTAACCCTTCAATCGGGTTTTCTTTGAGGACAAACAGAACGATTTTCCTAAAAAAAATACCCACCAATAAACTCAATATTTGATATCTTTTGTTTAGTATTAGCTGAAAGTTTTTGTATGTTCAAATGAATACTTTTGGTATTTGTGCTAAAATTTACAAGACTTTACACAAATTGTTTACACATTAATATATAATATGTCTACTGTGGATAAATGTGTCAACAAATTATTTATGTATAAGGTGGTACCATTTTTGCAAAAAACATTCAATGGATAAGTTTTTTTAATTTTATTCTTATATCTACTTATATAACATAACACAGCTGAATATTTTTTTTCTTTAATAGTGGGGAAAATAAACACTTCAAATAAACAACGATATATAAAAAATCAAAAAAAATTGTGTCATTTTTCTATAAATTGACGTTTTTGACAATATCTATGATAAGTTGTACTGTTATATCTAATAATAAGTTAATCTATTTAATCTACACGCTTCTTCTCGTATTTATACAAAATTCATGTATTCATTTAAAATAAATTCATTTATACAAATACAGGTTCTCTAGGCTTTGTCTAGGGGCGTGTTTATTGTAACAATAAATCGTGAATTTAGTGTTTTTNTGAAATTTTTGAATCCGCCTCTGCCTTAGGGCCCTTGATCGGAATTGATGGAATACGTCCCTTGCTTGCTTCCGGAGAGTAAATTAGTTTATTGTCCTCCACGTGGTCATACGACGCAGTTCGTAACTGTTTTTCTTTTACAATAAATTTATTATTATTATTATCATGTTCAAAGAATTTCAAAAATTATTTCCTTTGAAAACATTTACTTCTTCTCTTCAAAAGTTGTTGTAGAGTTTCTTCAAGTCTTAACGTCGGAGGAGAGTGACTCGTTTCTCATGAGTCACACGTTCCCTTCATGTGACGAGTGTATTTGTTTGAACGTCATGCGTCGCACGAGTTTATTTTCCATTCAAAAGCGAAACATTGAATTCCTTTCTTTTTTTTAAATTATTTCGTCAAAAAATTGAAATACTCGCGCACACGGGAAAGTGCGAGTCCTTTCCATCAGAAGGAGGGTCGTACAACCAGAATTGCAATCGTAGACAATGAGCTTTAAATGGTAAATGTGTCTATATATTTACATTTCGAGTAAAAGAATGTGGATTTGTGCCAATTTCTTACGTTTTTAATTGTCGAAATTTTCCGAATATTTCAAAAAACGTATTTTTTTATTTAAATTCGTAATAATCATTATTTTCTTCTTCTATTTTTCACTCTAGAAAAACAAATAGATAATATTTTATTTTTTCCTTCTGAATATTTTCATCACAAACTCGAGTTCCGTTTTGTTTTTTCTATTTTTTATTCCAATGTATTTAATATCTGCAAGAAAATACTATTCAAATCGTACACGTTATTTATTTTATGCTTATAAATAAATAAACTTTATTGTCAAAAAAGTAGTTACAAACTGCGTATGACCACGTGGAAGATAATAAACTAATTTACTCTCCGGAAGCGAGCAAGGGACC
>NNCF01128067.1:0-11316 GCA_002313205.1 Laupala kohalensis | reverse complement strand
GCGACGGAATGTGCACCTGTGCAGAGATCGTCCACGTAAATACCGCTCGAGATACGCGCTGAAGCCACTCGAAACAGTTGACCTTCGTCCTTCAGTACTTGAAGTATAGTTTGACATGAAAGATAGGCACTCGGGGCTAGTCCGTATGTAACAGTATTCAGAGTAAAAGAATTAGGTTTGTGTTGTGGATCCTGACGCCATATAATTCTTTGAAAATCACGTTGATCTTTAGCAATTAGTATTTGTCTGTTGAATTTTTCTATGTCGGCAGTCAGTGCAATGGGGAAGGTAAGAAATCTAATCATTACGTCATAAAGATCGTTTTGTACGGAAGGACCGGTATGTAATTGATCGTTGATGGAGAGGCCGTCTTGAAGAGAGGCACTTCCGTCAAAAACAACACGTAGTTTCGTCGTGGAGCTAGATTGTTTCAGTACGTAATGATGTGGAATATAATTAACGTTATAGTGTCTTATTTTATGTTATTCTCGACTACAGTCATATGGTTAAGATTTTGATATGTAATCATGAATTTTGTATATTCGTCTTTGCATTCTGGGAATATACTTAGTTTATTTTCAATTGAGTATAAGCGTTTAAGAGCGGCATTCCGGTTTTTTGGGAATGCTGGTGTCTCTCTAAACGGCATACGTACAATGTACTTTCCTTGTGGATTACGTACAGCGGTTTTTTCATAGAGATCTTCGCAGAATTGTTCTTCGTCTGTGAGTAGTGTCAATTTTCACATGTTCTGTTTCCCAGAATTTAGTTATGTTATCATTGAGGGTCTGATCCTCGCATGATAAATGATTTACTCGGGCAATCGTATTTGATGGTAGAGAAGTTATGACTATGTATCCGAGTTTTATTTCATGAAGCTTCAATTTAATGCGTGATTTAGTATTGATTTCAAAGTTATTGTTTAACAATAATTCCCAGAAAGGCTGGGATCCTAATAATAGGTTTATATTGTCTGGCTTGTCAAAGGAGTTGAAACTACGTTAGATGAAGTTCCGCATACTCCTTTAATAAAAACGGATGTACGTTTTGTCTTTAATTTTAATTTGTCGACCGTTTCTTGAGTTAATAGTGAATGTGTGGAACCATAGTCTAGTAAATCTCTACACTGGAAGTGTTTGTCATGATTTGTAATGTTTGCTAAAGCAGTGGCTAGCAAAGCGTGAGGCATATCACGTTCTACCGCCTGAGGAGTTTTGGTTACCCTGTGGGGTTTTAATGTCAACTGCAGGAGTTTGAATGTCAGTTGCAGGAGTCACTCAAATCTTCAGAGGGAATATCCCAATCAATATTCCTTNATTGCAGTCATGTGTAATACAATTTTTTTCCTTGTTTTGGCTCCTCGAAAGGATAGCCCTTCTCAAGAAATTAGAACGAAGAGGACAGATTGTAACAAAATTACACTAAGTGTAAGTGAATAAAATGTCCCGATAACCTCACCACTAACACACACACCAGCTACATCCTTGTTTACCATATGACCAACACAAACATGACATGGGAGCATGAAGGAAGGTAATATGCTTCAGAAGTTAATACATAGAAATATCATGTATATTTACAGTCATATTTACCCATTTTGAAGTAATAAAGGTTGTGCTAAAATATCTTTTCATTATTGATTTAACTCACTGCAGCACGTCTCGAAAGGATTACAAACAAGACAGTCAGTCAATGGAAAAACAAGTAGAAAAATTAAAGTTTGTTTATTTGGTGCAGAATAAAATTCACTATTAGTGGTTCATTAGAAAACAGTTCCTCAGTTATAAAAACTTTAAAATAATTGCTGTAAATCCGTATTCTGTATCTGACATTGTTCATTCATTGTGCTCTTATAGTGTATCAACATTATTAGATATAATTGGTAGAGTTTGGTTAATCTAGTTGTATTTGTTGTCTGGTGAAGTCGTTACTCACTTCATAAATCCAATAGTGAATTTAATTTCCGAAGCATTTTATTTATTGGTTTGTGTCAATATGTTTTATTCATTGAGTGTGTTTCTGTCTTTTTTGTTTCAGCTTCTTTTTTTTCCACCATGAATCATCGTGACATAGAGAGAGAAAGAGCGATAGAGAGAGAAAGAGCGAGAGAAAGAGAGAGAGAAAGTTGTAGGGAAAATGAGATAAACAGAAGGAGAGAAAGAGAGAGAGAAAGAGAGAGTGAAAGAGAGAGTGAAAGAGAGAGAGAAATGGAGAGAGAAAGAAAAAAAGAGATCGAGAAAGAGAGAAAGAGAGAAAGAGAGAGAGAAAGAGTGAGAGAAAGGGAAAGACAGAGAGAAAGAGAGAGAGCAAGAGAGAGAGAAAGCGAGAGAGAAAGAGAGAGAGACGAGAAAGAGAGAAAGAGAGGAATAGAGGAAGATAGGAAGAGAGAAAGAGAGGAAGACAGAAGGAGAGAAAGAGAGGAAGAGAGAAGGAGAGAAAGACAGAAAGAGAGAGAGAAAGAGAGACAGAAAGAGAGAGAGAAAGAGAGACAGAAAGAGAGAGAGAAAGAGAGACAGAAAGAGAGAGAGAAAGGGAGAGATAAAAAGAGAGAGAGAGAATGAGAGAGAATGAGAGAGAGAGAATGAGAGAGAGAATAAGAGAGAGAATGAGAGAGAGAGAGAAAGCTATATATGAAATGAGACATAATAGTGGAATACAAGTTTTTCCTGGCCCCACCGGGAATTGAACCTGGAGTGTTACAGTGGTGAGCAAGTATGCTGGCCCTGAGCCACCAGAGGGGCAAATTCTCTGTAGAAACACACCCTGCCGCATCTTTGGTTCAGTCATTTAACGAAATATGGTTTTATGGAAAAAATTCAACCTTAAGTATTCAACACCTGATAAAAGTATGTTTCAATATGTATCTGTCTAAGAGTATAGTTTATTACACTATTGTCATAGAAGTTATTTATGATATTTTTTTGAAATACAAATAGTGATTTAAATCATTTGTTTCTTTTTACTTATAATTTTAATATTTTTTTATGATTACTGAGTCTTGTAGATTTGTTTGTTTGTGTGTGTTTGCTTTTTCATTGTTGTATACAATTATACCTATATATTTTTATTTTTTTTTGCGGTGGGAGGGAGGGGAGAAAATAAAGGAAAATTCATTTTTACTATTACTGAATAATTACGTTATTTTCATAGATATTTATTTGACGATTATTGTAAAAATTAATATTATTTACATAAGCATATTACACGTATTTTACGTGACACGTATGCAGCATTTGCGTTGAAAGAACATAGGACCAAAAGAAACAACTTAACATACGCACATGATAATCTACGCAAGAATCGACGCTTCTCTTTCCAGCGTTAAGAAGATATCACTTAATTTCCGTGTCATTTTCTCAGCGTTTCTTATGTTGAGTGATATGTAAGAGCGGTCATAGACCTATTATTTCACGGAAAAATTCAGATATGCTAAACAATATGAAGAAAAACAGGCACTACACATACCGATGAATCACGTTTCATAAAAACGTGCGCGCCGATGAAACCACGTTTCATGAAACTCCGCATTTCATAAGATAATTTTCTGTCTTATAATGAACTAGCATAACTATTTTTTATACCTGGTGTTGTTCGAGATAAAAATAACTTCATTACAGCACATTCGGCATTAAAACACTTGTCAACAGGTCTGAAATTTTTTTGCTTATTTTGCCTGGCGTTACCCGGAATTCTTATATATAATATTCTAAATTCATGTTCGTTCCCATAGTTTTCTACTTTCGTAATATTAAATTTTCACTCTTGTTAATTTCAAAAACTAAATAACGCGAAGAAAACCTACAAAAACATTTAGGGTTTTCAGTATGCTATTAAGTACGTAATTACGAATGAATTTAAAATTTCAGGAAGAAGCAAAATATAATTTACACCGAAAGTTTAATAAACAAAACGCAAAATTAAGACTTCTGATTTCTTTATTTCCCACGCATTAGCAAGGGAAGCAATGCTCGTTTCAATGACTATACTAAAAACAAAGATTTCCACACCGAAAGAACATCCATGCAACAATGAATAAAACTTGTCAGAAAGTGAAACACAACTACACCCACTATAGAGTAAAATATAAAATATAAAAATCCAAAAACCAGTTTTTAAATATTTAAATTAACTGAGGTACAAAAATCAAGTTGATATCCCAAATAGTTCGCACAATATACGAAAAAAAGCAAAAATTCTAAAAATAATGAAAATGAAGGAGGGAGGTGGAAGTATGCACATGCTCGGATATATTGTTGTATTTGTAAATGGGAAATGTAGCGTGCTGTTGAAGCTTATCTACATCGAGCTCTTATGATTTTTAAACACTATACTCAGAATAATCTATAGTTTGAAAATAACTTGTACATGTAAATTTACAAACATATTTGCGTTAAATTACAAACATATTGACATTATATATGTATTATAACTCGCAGCTAACTTTTTATCTTATCTAGGAACTTTTGCTGAAATTTTTGAATCCGCCTCTGCCCTAGGGCCCTTGATCGGAATTGATGGGATGGTCCCTTGCTTGCTTCCGGAGAGTAAATTAGTTTACTGTCCTCCACGTGGTCATACGCAGTTTGTACTGGTTTTTGACAATAAATTTATTATTATTGTCGAGCGATATAAGTTAGGAGTTGGGGTAGGTCATTGTTAGTAAGTGGGTCGCTTAGCTGGGTTTACCAACAACTTGGCCCACGTGGAGGGGTTAGTAGAAGTAGTTAGTAATAGTTAGTTATTAATACTGGGTAGAGGAAGGAAGGTTTTCTTTGCAGTTATCACAGCTATATGAACTGGGACATTCATGTGAAAAGCTACAAATTTTCGGGCCCCATCGGGAATCGAACCCGGATTGACTTGGTGATGAGCGACAACTCCACCACCTGCGTTCTCGGATTAAAATTGTAGATTCATATAAAAGACGTACAAACACACATACACCGCCCGAAGACACTCTTCTTTATAGAAAGAGATGAAAGTTTAAATTAGAGCCAAGATTACTCTGCAAACTACAAAAATTTTCTCGCGGACCAGCAGTGGAAACGTTCACTGGTATTGGTTATGGCTGATTTAGTCCCAGCTAAATTTCTCTCGAATCTCTATTTTCACGGGTACTTCTGCGCCAATTCTTCTAGCTATATTTGAGTTGACTTATAACTTCCGAACTTCATTTCTAGCTCAATATGAACTCATTTCCAACTAAAATCCAAGAGAATTGTCTCTTGAAACACGATTCCATGAAACCATTTTGTCGCGTGTCATGAAACACGTTGTATGAAACTCGGTGTGCAGGTTCCTATGTATTTAAATGAGCTTGGTTTCATTAAACATCGCTTCTAAGATGTGAAATGAGCTTCCACAAGCGACCACACACGGCAGCATGTGACATTGCTTAAAATAATGAAAAAAATGTACAAATAAATATATGTTACACATGAATTACTTATTGTCAACAACTAGTTAGAAACTGCGTATAACCATGAGAACGACCACGCAAAATGTACCGGACCTACAGTAATTATTAATTAACTTATAGACCATCCTCTATGTCAATTAAGCCATACTCTTTCCCTTTTCAGTGTCTTTTCATTAAGAAATAAAATACCAAAATAATTGAATAACAATGCTCTTTTCATTCATTCTAATTTCGTACATAACCAGAAAATAATTATGAATTTTTTCTGTATCTTTTTGAGTTGTTAGGCTCAGTTTATTTCTTAAAATAAAATAAGTTAATTATATTCCAGAACCTATTCTTATCCCACTGAATAATAATAATTCTGAACCAAGCAATTAAAATTACATTTCACTAATAATTCCGACAATTAATAACTAATTTTACGGTTCCTTTCACGAAGATCTTGAGTATCATACTATATAGATTGCACAATACTGGCTCACATGAAGTAATTCGTTGTTCGGGGAAGTCTGTAAGTTTGCGACGCAACTGGGGAGTCCCCGATCCATAATGGCGGTATTGATCTAGAGTCATTTTTCGTTCATTACCACGTGGCGCGCATCAGTAGCGGTATACAATAAATAGATGCTCCTTTTGGCGCGTACATCACTCGGAAGTGAAGTAGTGCAGGAGAATGAGAACGGATTTTAACACTGATTTATTACTAAACGAAGAAGAAGTAATTCCTATTTCAGGTTAGTTAACACAAATATTTTCGGTAAATTCAAATATTACTGGTGCGTGAATAAAAAAAAAATGAACAAAATATAGTCGATCACCAGGTAAAAACACGTTGGCCAAAAATATATTTTTTCTCTTTGGTATTTGATTAAAACAGATCTGTTTTTTCATAAAAAATTATATTTTTAGACGTTGAATATTACAGGAATTCATCGCAATAACAATAATCCTATCACAAAATGGGAACATAACTACAGAAACATTACCGTGTGACTCTATTAACTGAAGTAGAGGGATATAATCATATGTTCGTACAACAGATGGAAACGATGTTGATAAAAAAAAGAGTATCGGGGTCTGTGGTGGAATTAAGATGAAATGAGTGAAAAAGTTCAATTTTATTGTATTTTGTTATAAAATAAATGTTTGGTACAAAGGTTCGTACTTGCCTAAATCGTAAATACCTTAAATGTGACTCATTTTGCTACATGCTTTGCGAATCCCCACTCGGTTTGAAGATCAGTTGTAATGAAAATACTTCATTAGAATAAAATTATTAATTTATCGTTCGTAAATTAATTAACAACACGAATAAATAATTTAACAAATTTTAAATATTTTGACGTCAAATAACTCTAAAGGTGATCTCAATAAATCTTTGGCGAGAAATCTAGACCACTTTCTAGAACCGACTTTCTGACGCTATATTTACCCTAGTCACAACTTCACAATATTGCACAAGTCTCGCCGTGCGCTGCGTCAGTACTGCTGCCTCGTCGCAGGACGCTCCACGTCGCCGCTCGTTGCACTCTGGGTGATAAAAGCTATGTCTGTCAATGCCGAGAATGAGGCTGTTATTTTTCATTTTCTCCTGTAGCTAGTTCTGTAAGATTATGGTATCTCCCACCTTCTTTCCAGCCAGCTCCCCTTAAAGACGGACGACACAGGTTCTCCCCCTCTAACGTGGGGAGCCGCCGTCGCCCCGACAACGGGTGAACGTAAAATCTCCAGTACCCGGAAATAAACGAACAATAACTCTTGTAGGAAGGAACGCTGCAGAAGAATTATAATGGTAGAGACGGTCCAACACCATTTGGCCACTAATTTGACCAGATGTTCTTTTATCGGGTTACGTTAAGGATGAAGAGAACAGCTCACCTATTCCTGATGTGCAAAGTCTTATTGCGCGAATACGAGATACTGTGGAGACGGTGACAAAAGATATGTTGGCAAACACATGGAGATAAATTAAGTTTCACCTAAACGTTCTACGGACGAGAAAGGGAAGTGTATCCATAAAAAATGAACTTTATGAGTTAAGCTGCCATTTGCAACAAACCGCATAGCTACATATACCATACGTCTACAGAAGTAAAGTTTTATGATTAGGAAAATACTTAATGCTTACTCTGTTGATTGGTACGAAATATTCCGTACACAACTCTAGTAAAAATGGCCATTGATGTGGTGATGTGTAATCGCCAAACGGACATTGGTGGTCATAAGAAATGAATGATCATCAATAGTCAGGCTATTGGTGGCGACTTGAAATTAATGGCCATGTTGAATTTACTGATAGCCGCTCAATAACCTTTTTACTAGAGAAGTTTAAAAAGGATTATGTATATAGCATTAAATTAGCATTGTCCAGAATCTCGGCCAATATTGCCAACTGTCTTTCTTCATTTTCCTGGTTTTTACATAACACTAATGAGAAATCTCAGTTATTGTTGACCAGCCTCTTCCTATGTTTGAGTTCTTTGTTTTACTTATCATGCGTGTTTTGATTCACAATTTTATGATAAATATTCTTTTAGACATTCAGCTGTATTTTAAGATCCGTCGACTGAATATGACAATTATATTCCATAGATATCGAGGGGATTCGGAAAGAGATATAAATAGGATACAATAGAATAATTTTTTACTTTCTCGATAAAACATTTGTTTTACAAATAAGCATTTTACATTGAGTAATACGCAAAAAAATATTTTCAATCATTCACCCAGTCATATTTTGAATAGTTGTACAGATTCAGTATTTGTCAAAAACAAAATAGAACATATTTCCAAGAAAATAAATTAGGACCTCTAAGGCTAAACCAAAGAGGTTCTATCGCGTTTCATTTAAGGAAAACTAAAACGCATAAACTGCAAATTGGAATGACTGATCGAAAGTAGTTAAATATTTTTGTGACGTCTTCGCCACCCCGGCTGCTACGTGTCCGCAACAGGCCACTTTTTCCGACTGCCGAGGGCGGCGGACGAAACATCGNCGCAACAGGCCACTTTTTCCGACTGCCCCGAAAGGTCCGCCCGGCCGAGGGCAGCGGACGAAACATCTTTGAAGCACACGGACGCCACGCTTCCCCTCGATCCGCCGTCCGTCCGCGCACACGCGCCTTTGCAGTAACCCTTCGCAGCGCAATAGTCATAAACGAGATTATTCTAATGTGGTAGAGTTTTAGTTACATCCCACTCCCACATTTTCTTCCCGTTCTCCACGTGAAATAATGGAAATAATTTATTATAAAGCTTTGTATTATTTTGATTATCAAGACTCCAATAGATGTGGTAAGAATACAATTTTCTTTCATTATGTAAATTAACTACAATTCTCTCCTCTAGCTTTCAAACTATAAAGATTAAGTTAATGTTTTTGCACGACAATATCTTTTTGTTTTATTTTTAAACATATATTTTACCTTTGTTGTGTTACACTGATAAATTATTGAAAATTTTCGGTTCCAAGTAAACATAACATATACGAAAAGGTGTCAAATATGGTTTTGGTACCATGTTTTTTTGTTGTTTTTTTTGTAAAATATGGTCTGGATAAAGGAGAGAAAATGTCTAAGGAACGGGAAATATGGAGGTCACTCTGTAAACACTCCTACACGTTCTGCAGAAGAGGTTTACCGCAATTGAATATTTCCGCATTACTTTACTTTGTTTCATTGATTCATTCTGGATGTATTTAGCGTTCGTGACGGCATTAATTACTGATGTTACACTGAAACAGTGAGTAGTTACTGAATTTCTCTACGCGGAAAAAGAGAAAATCTCAAACATTCACCGGCGAATGCATTTTGTGTTGGGAGAGAACCATCACCTAAACGAATGCAAAATAGTACCATCGTTATAATTCATCTCGAATTTTGAGTTATTTTTCACATTTACGACTTATTAGCACTATTTTCGGAATAATTTTAAGATTTGATATATATTTTATAAACAACTTTTCTTTTGTATTATGTTAAATATAAATTTATTTACATACTTTAGGTATTATAACCAAGAAGTTTTTGTCCTTATCTCAAAGGGCGCACAATTTTGCCTTGGCTAGCAGAAATGGTAAACTCCTTGATCGGATCTGATGGAATGATCCCTTGCTTGCTTCTGGAGAATCAATTAGTTTATTGTCATCCACGTCGACATATGTAACTTGTTAATGAAAAATCTTCAGCAAATATCGGGAATATGTAACGAAAATAGGAATGATAAGACACATCCTGAAAAGCCAGACGATAGACATGACGATTTCTGTGAAGGGACCAACAATAACGACTAACCAATGCAAGAAGAGAATATTACGGAAACAGAATCGTCGGAAAGAAATGAGAATATGTCAAAGGATAAAATGTAACATTAAAAGGACTAAGAAATCCAGTAGCCTTGTAACAGACAAGGCGGTCTACAGAGTTAGGTCAGAAAATGAATTAAAAAGAACAGTTTGTAACTACTTTTTGACAGTACATTTTTTTCATTTATTTATGTTTACACATACTGTGAGTTATTTTTCTTGGCTTATTATTTCTGTAGTAAAGTCGGATAATAAAAAAATGTGCATGAACGTTCTCAACCATTCTTGCATCAACGGTTTTATTCAATGATAATACAATTAATATTGTCGTATTGATGAGATTGTTATTTTGAAAGTATTGCCATTTAACTTAGTCGAGGAAAAGCACCATGAACATCATCGAATAATCTCTGTCTAAGGGAGTAATGTGTGTTTCCTAATTTATCTATCGCAGTTTAATATTTTCATATAAAAATTAAATTAAATAGAATTAACAAAATCTAATTACAGATGACTGAATGGAAATTGTATAATTTACTGTAAAATTTGATTGTCGAGATCGTTTGAAAAAAAGAAAAGAGAAAACGTTTTGCCCACGAGGGTTATTGACACCTCTCCGAACGGAACTGAAAATTACGTTTCGGGCGCTTCTTTTAAAACTTCTCGTATAGTACTAGTGCTCTCGTCTTTTCTGGAACAAAGTAAACCGGTACTCATTTCCCAAATATAAAATTATGGAGTGGCAGGCTACAGTTTCTTAGGTACTTATGTTCTTTTTCAGCAGTTAATACGAGAGCAAGTCAGTATATGTCGCAAACGTCAGTTTTCCTTATACCGTTTTAAATGACGACAGTATTCTTGTCAGCAGATGGCGGCATATGTATGCTTGTCGTATAGGCTGCGTGACATATCGTAGACACGCAGTCAAACAGGGGCAGTCAGTGTTCGATGGCGATTGTGTTGCATGGGTGTGCCCGCACTCACACGGGAACGATGGAGCAGCTATAAACATTTCGTAGGGAACGCTTGGAACTTCCAGCCGTATAGTCCCGACTTAGCCCCTAGTGATTTTCATCTGTTTGACTGCGACCGAGATTACAGAGGTCCCTGACCAGGAATTCTATTCCACCCGAGGAAAGATAAGAGTCCCATCTCTCCTCCCTTAAGCTAAAGACACATCTGCGGTGCGGAGCGTTTTTTCCGTCGACCTGTGTTATCTTATGGGCAGACACATCTATCGGGCGCGGAGCTTTTTTTCACCCGGTGCTTGCAGTGGAGATTCCGCGCCCCTTTCTGCTGGCCGCCGGGGAGACTTACCTTACGGGCAAAGACAAATCTAACGGTCCTAAAGCGAAGCGGAGATCTCCTCTGCTTCCTGCGCGACCTTTTCGCCTGATGAGGTCACAAGTGTTAATAGATGGGTATATTGAGAGAAGCGAGGAAGACGGCGGCTGATTTCTTTCACGGTGCTTATCTTTAATTTCGTTTCCTTGAATTTCTACGGAATGATAATTAATATTATCAATGTATATGTGGCGAAACACAAGAATCGGTTGGGCATGTGTGGTTTGAGCGTAGTGTTACTGATGAG